>JACXGM010026969.1:0-14675 GCA_016801145.1 Umbra pygmaea
TCAAGCAGGGCGTCTCTGGTTTTGAGAGCGGCTGGTACCTGTTACCAAGCTGAAGTTTTTCTTTGGTGGTTGGCGAGCGCTGTTTCTTTACATTCCTCTGTATGGTCGTCCATGCCTCTGAGTATGTTGGGGTAGAAGTCATCACACGCTTGGGGATGGCACCTTCATGATCCCGCTTAGTCAGCACCTCAGCGTAGGTTTTGTGGCCATTCCATGGGATGGTAGTGTCTGAAACTGCCACCTGGGACGACGGTACCAGGAACGAGTCCAAATATTGTTCACTCGTTCCTGGTATTTTGTAAAGGGTGGAAATCCTGCTTTCTAGTTTAGCCACTCTTATTGTTAGGCGAGAGCACTCTGCACATTCTGTACAGCTGGAGTCCATGTTGGATTGCTCTAATTCTTCAAGATAGCTTCAGATGGTATTCCGGGTAGATGTATAAACAGCCTCTGTCCATAAGGTGTATAAAAAAATAAAAAATAAATATATATATATATCAAAAAGTCTAAAGAATAGTTTTGGGAAAGGAAAAGAAAAAGAACACTAAAGAAAAAGCAGAGATAGAACAGATTGCAAGCAGAGCAGAGCAGAGCAGAGCAAAGACACGTCCTTCTCCTTCAGAGTCTAGGCAGTTCTATAGGAGCAAATGCCCAAACAAATGATTTACTAATATCTCCGCTAAGTCGTTATCCAATCGCTTTAGCCATGCATTTAATATTGAGCAAATCAATGTGAAACCCCACCCACCAACAGCTGTAGTGTCATCCCAAGTATACGGAAGTATAAGCTTTGTTATAAACTCGTTTTCTTTCAGTGGTCACGATTGGTTACAGCTTTTCCCCTCATTGAAGTATAAGTGATATGTTTTCCCTAAAGATACTGTAAGTATCCAAGCAGTTCAGTGGTGGTATACGCTACAGTTTATCAATTAGCTTACAACATTGTAGCCTATCTTCATTTAAGCGCAGCTGTGTGGACGGCGGAAACGATGCATGAATATTCCATAAACTGAAAATGTGCAGCGCGCATCTGAACAGCCTGCGTCAATCAGAGTGACATGTCGAGAGAAAAAATTCTGCCAGAGTGAACCCAGTACGTAGTCCATCCCTTCTTCCATTCCGGAGTCACCCATGAAGGTAGTATCTACTTGCTAACTTGCCAAGCAGCCTGCAGTTAATTTTAGGTTGGCCAAAGTGAAAGAATGCATTTGTTAGCTTACCAGCAGTCAGCTGAATATCACAGACCTAATAATGTTGTTTACTGGCAATACATTGTTTGCCTTTACATCATAATGTATTAGCATTAAATGTAATATTAGATTTGTGTTCCGTGATTAGGATGTTAGATTTTGAAGGGCTATGTTGAAAACCATCCTCTCTAGCTAGCCTTTTTGATAACTGTGTTTCTGTATGTTTGGTATTATGCCTATTGTTGACCACAAGTTTATCAGGCAACATATTCAGGGAAATTGGGAATGATATTACATCAGATATACTATACTACTATAGTATTGTAAGGCATAATAGAATTTCCCTATTTTATTGATTTGCTTATTGCTGATAACTAATTTAATTTGGTCCAAAATTGTTTTGTGAAATACTTTACATTAGATTGTGGCATGTTTCGCTCCTTTCAATGACACACAAATAATGTTAATAAATCAAAATAATATGAAACATTAAAGAAATAATATACTTGTTGTTCATTGTTTAACTAAGTACAACTTAAATTATTTTATATAGGCTATCATAATATAATGATGTTGTAGGTCAACTAAATAATCAAAATAATAACAATTCTCAAATAGTCTGTGTCACGGTTGCAATTTTTTTTGTTTGTGTTTGGGTGCCTTTGTTCTTCTCATTTCAGCACATGCAGTTTAAAAGTTCGGTGAATGGCCATGCCCTCCCAGATGTGTTTACAAAGTATAGCTGTAACCCTGAACTATCAGATCAGATTCACTAATGACTGACGTGTTGATTAGTAGTTGAATCCGGTGTGCTCGCTCAGTTATAGTTTAAGTACATGGACTGGCTGGTGGCACCTAAGGAGAGGTTTGAGAACCACTGTCCTACAAACATTTATGAAATATTTCCCCAAACATTTGGGTTCAGATTATGGCTTGACTACTTTGAAACTAAAACATATAGTATATAGGTACTGTATCACAAGTTAAAGTTCAAAGTGATAGTTCATGTTAAATATGATGTAGGGAGACAATAAATAAAGCTTGGAGAGAGAAAGAAAACTATTTCTGTCTCTTTTCCTCTCTTTGTACTTTTGTACTTTTACTTTTGATACTTTTGAGTACATTTTAACACCATATAATTACTTTTGATACTTCAGTACATTTAAGATGAGCTACTTTAAGACTTTTACTTAAGTAGTTTTCTTATGGGTGACTTTTACTTTTACTAAAGTCACTTTTAAGATCGATATCTGTACTTTTACTTAAGTATGGAATTCAACTTTTTACACCACTGGGGATCACCAACATTTGCTTATTAGACATCATAAAGACTATAAAAATACAAAAGTTAGAAAAAATATATCAATAGGGTCCATAGGGGAGGAGTTTTAGTGATCCAATGTCACCGATTTTTTACATCTTTTTGTGTTTATTTGAGTTTTAATGCACCATACATTATCTAATCATGACAATCCTCATATCTATCAATTCCTTATGCAAAGACGAAGAGATAAATGGGTGGATTGTGTCTGTAGGATGTATTGTTCAGATTCTATTTAGATTTAAAGTTTTTATTTTTCACAGCCGAAAATCAAGCACAGACACAAAAGATGATAAAGAAAATCACATATGGGACAATAACTTAAGTGGGGAACATCAAAATTCCTTTTCTAGACACCTTAAGGATGACAAAAAACTAGGTTAAAAAAATATCCCTTTTGGGTGCAGGTGACCCCCCCCTTCCTACCAGACTACTAGGACCTGGGGGGGGGGGTCGCTCAAGCGATATGGTTCAGCTGACATCATCAAGCAATACAGGCATTCAGCTACGGAGAAAAAAATTCTACATCAATTTTCAGTCACGGTAAGTTGAATACTTGGACTCAATACAGGAATACAGGAATATAGCTGTTTGCCATTTTGTTTAATAAATGTATATGCGTACAATTGTTTCTACGTTATGACATTAGCTAACGTTACACTGAGTTTTTCAGTGTACAAATCGTAACTTATTTAATATTACTTAGCTAGCTAACGTTAGAGACAGCTAGCTAACTAGTTAAGAACTGACTGAAAGCTGTGTGTGTGTTGTAAAAGTAATTTTTTTTAGTCGTCTTTGTTGAGCAAGCATTTATAGTAAATTCTTAGAACGGTACAGTGTTTTTTATAAGTACAATGCAGTTACCGGTAATACATGCATTTTAAAGTAATTACATTGTCTATCTGTCATAGTTTGTGGACGAGTCTTTGAGCATTTTTAAAACTGACTGTTGTGTCAAACTCTTAACTCTACCGTTGTTTAAGTCAACTTTCTTGCTTTCTCTGTGCCAGGCTGTTGTTCCAATCTCCATCTGCAAGACCAGACCAAATAAATGTAAGTGATCAAAGAGAATTGACAATTAGTTAACTCTAGTTTCACAAGAACATCTGTCTCTTTACATGGTCTTAAATTTACCATTTTGAAAGGTAAAAATACTTTTACCCAGCAGTATTATACATTACTTTTACTTTCCTTTTTCCTCCAAGTGCAACTGAAGACAGTGCAAACTGTTGCTGCTAAATTATGAACCAAATCCAGATCATTTGAACATATTACCCCAGTTCTGACACTTCACTAGCTTCTGGTCTAGGCAAGAGCTCACTTTAAACTAATGTTATTAACTTACAAAACACTTAATGGACTTGCATCATCCTCTCACAAACCTCCTTATATGTTACAGCCCTAAAGGACACTCCAATCTCAGAATGCTGTATACAGTATTTGGTGGTCCCCAGAATTAAAAGAAACACAGCAGCGAGCAGAGCTCTCGCATATAGAGGGATATATAGTCCTATGGTCAGCCATAGTGTGAGGTTTTTATTTCAGCTGTATTTAGTTAGGCTGCACTAACTTTCTAAATAATGGGGGAACCCACTAACTATCACCCCCCTTCATGTTTATATAGTCTTGCCATACTTAACTTATATATATCTATCTATTTACCTAACTTTTCTTTATTCTTTTCCCTCCTATCATGTCCTCACCCCACCCCGACTTGGGTCTGCTCTCAGGTCTTGGGATCAATATAGGCTGCTGTAGTCTTCTCCTTCAGCCTGCCTGGTTCTTCAAGTCAGCGGTCCTAGATGCTGGTCCTGGTCCTGACACACAACTGCTCCTGGCCTCCTTATTAAATAACTGCTGCTTCCATGGACCAGCTGAGCACAAATAAACTCAACGGTGCCTAACAGGGGTATACCGTACTGGCCACATCCCATACCCATGGACTACACCATTTGTTAAACCAACTGTCTTTGGAGAAGGAAATCCCTCTCTGAATCACCTCCCAAGGTTTCTTCCTTTCTTTTGAGTTTTTCCTTTGTCTTATCTGAGGGTTTATGTCAGATCTATTTTTATGACATACACTGATCAGCCGTAACATTGTGACCACTGACAGGTGAAGTGAATAACACTGAGAATCTTGTTATCATGGCACTTGTCAATGCGTGGGATATATTTAGGCAGCAAGTACACATTTTGCCCTCAAAGTTGATGTGTTAGAGGTAGGGAAAATTTGTCAAGTGTAAGGATCTGAGCGACTATGATAAGGGCCACATGTTGATGGCTGGACGACTGGGTCAGAGATTCTCCAAAATTGCGGCCCTTGTTGGGTGTTCCCGGTCTGCAGTTTAAAGGATCTGCTGCTAATTCCATGGTGCCAGATACCACAGCACACGTTCAGAGGTCTAGTGGAGTCCTTGTCCATCGATGAGGGCTGTTGATGGCAAAAGGGGACCTACACAATATTAACCAGGTAATCATAATGTTATGGCTGATTGGTGTAAATGGGCATCTGTAATGCCCTCTGTGACATTGCTTATACAAAGGCTATATACAGTTCTATGCAAAAATTTGATTTACATTTATAAATAATTGGGTGTTTGGATCAGCAATTTTATTTTGATCTATCAAATAACTGAAGGACACAGTAATATTACGGTAGTGAAATGAGATTCATTGGATTAAAAGAAAATGTGCAATATGCATCAACAAAATTAGACAGGTGCATATATTTGGGCACCCTTGTCATTTTGTTGATTTGAATAACTGTAACTACCTATCACTGAGTAATTGTAAGAAACAAATTGGTTTGGTAAGTTTATTAGGCCTTGAACTTCATAGACAGGAGCATCCAATCATGAGAAAAGGTATTTAAGTTGGCTAATTGCAAGGTGTTGTTCTCTTTGACTATCCTCTGAAGAGTGGCAACATTGGGGCCTCAAAATCTCAAATGACCTGAAAACAAAGATTGTTCAGCATTATAGTTTACATTTACAGAAATTTAGGCTGTCAGTGTCCACTGTGAAGAACATAGTGAGGAAATGGAAGACCACAGGAACAGTTCTTTACTGTGTTCTTCAGTTATTTGATAGATCACAATAAAATTGCTAATTAATTGCACAATTATTTATAAATGTATATATTGTCAGGGGTGTCTATAAATATGATTTGATTTGAAGATGCACCTTAGAACCCTATCCAACTGTGTCAATGTGCTTACATTCCGCATCAATTCAGCTTAGCTGATGCACAGACCATGTGGTTTTAGCTAAAGCTTATTGTTTCAACAGTTCTGGAAACTGCTTTCCTCTCACATATTTTGTGTATATATGTTGATTGTTTCTCACCTACTAAGCTTGGTCCTTCAGTACATGCTGTCACATTAAATAGTCTGCCCTAGCTTCAGCCATAGTTAGTGTTACAGTCAGCCTATATCTCTAATTGTAATGTAAAGATAATAATACATTAGGTCCATGTTATATTATCACATCTACTCTGCTGGCCTGGATACAGTTATGGTCCTACTATTCACTCTGGCCCTCTTATCCCTCCTTTAACAACTTGATTTAACATGGCAAACACAGAGCAGTCATTTCCTGGTTTAGTGTTCTATTATATGAAAATGTACACTCTCATACATTATTTAGGACTATTTAACATGTGACTTGGAAATGTGTATCAATAAAGTGTATTTTAATCGAATTACCACGCCAAACAGTTTAATAAGGTTTCTATAGATTTAATTTCTATGCTTGCATCCTTTGTTTGTTCCTGTACTTAAATGTGCGCATTTCCTTGAGGATTCTAATATTTTTTTACCTATAATTTTACAAATATTAGGCTACATGAAAATAGCAATGAGATGAACTATTTTGTATTTCGCCATTTGAACCCTAATACTGGAAAACTGCTGAGAAAAATTGCTTTATAAGCATGGTCTCTGAATGACGAAGTAGACTGTCGTTATCATCAATATGAAATGTATGCTTAGGGCTGGACATTTCCATAGAAGCATTTATGTGAATCAGATTTATATGGCCATCTGGCTAATCTCTGAAGCGTTGCGCAGCATAAGGCTCTTAAAGTATCGGGCCTTTTTCACAATTCAAGTACTTATGCCCAGTATCAGGCCATCGGTATAGGTATCGGCCCATCCCTAGTTAAGGCCCTGCTAGTAAAAATATATAAAAATCCATCAAACTCACCAAAGCTGCTCATTATTTGAAAACGAAGTCCATCCTCCTTTCTTTTTTAAAAGACTTCTATGACGAGGTTGTACAGCACATCTTTGGCTTAAGTTCCAATAAAATATCTTGCCCAGTGCTGAGAGTTGATCCTGCCCAGTCCTATATTCGCCACTAAAGCTAATTCTTCTCCTCCATCTGCCATTCTGCTAAAAGTAAAAAATCGAACAATCTAAAAATTGAAAGTTAAGAAATCGGTGATGGGTGTAAGGGACCGTTCGGTATTAATGGAAGGGACCATGGGAGGAAAATAGGGGAGGGTCATGTCTTTTTATTCATTGTTGAGGGTAGGGTCACTTAACATTTTTTTAGTCTGGTGGGAGGGTCACCCAACTTTTGTATTTATGAAAACAGCAACATTTCAAACTGGCTTGTTTGGTGCATATTTTTCCATGTAGGTCTCAGTCTCGCCCCCCCCGTTGCTAGCAGATGTGTCTGACCCAACAAAAATGTATTGCTGGCGAAGGGAAGGTCAGGTCTATTTTGACTAAAGATCCCAAAAAACCTCTGGTAGCCCCTTAAATAAAGAACAGTCCCTAAGCTAGTTCTTGTTCGGATGGCGAACTTTTTTTACAGTTTTTTTTATTGAGCTTTATTGAACTGCCACTCCTATCTGCAACAGAAACGATGCTGACGTAAAGCTAGGCCGGCAGAAACGCTTTAGTTGGTCAAAGAAAACATCCAACATGGTAAAGTTGAAATCTGATTAGTTAAAAATATGACAATCAACAACATGGTCCTGATGGGCTTCAACAGCAGACCGTATTCACTCTGAATTCTGAATGCCCCAGTCTACCCGGAGACAACACAGATGAAAAAATCTTATTAGATAAAAGCTTTCATTTATATGAGCTGCACTAAAAACAAAGGCAACTGAAACTTGAGCGTACTGTAGCAATGAAATTACCTTATAGACTAATTGAAATGAACTTTGTAAAATATATAGTGTGAATGAAAAAATATATTAAAATAAATTTCTGATTATCATTGGGCCTGCAGAGAAGGCCTTGCAGGCCCTGACGGCCCACCACTGGTGAAAACACTTACCCACCAAAGGATGCTCCAACAATAAAAGGCATGGTACAATACATCTTAATGAACAAAAAGTTACCTTCTACTATTCCCAAACATTTGAAGCTTTCTTTAGTGGATAAGGAAAAGTTAACTACAGGTGTCCAGTTCCCCTCAACCGATAGAGTTTCATGGTTATCTTTATTGTGAAGCTCTAACAGAGCATATGAGTATTCTTGTGTGACCTGTGGTGACCATCCGCCTGTGGTCATGATGGACCTTCACAAGAAGGCATCTTTTCATCTGTCAGGTAAAAAACCCTTTAATTTTACGGATTGCACAAAGGTAGACCATGGTTTATTCAAATTTTTCTTAATTTCGTTTAGTGAGTGACATTGCCCTCCAGAAGATTTTAATGGAGATGTGTATTTGGACAGAGTGAAGAATTGCCAGTGGATTTGTTTCAAGTAAGAAAGCAGCAATTATTAAATGTTACACCTATATTCATTTTGTAATGAATAACTTCTCCCAAGGTAGAAAAGAACAGTGTTTCTTTAATTCCATTCAGGTAAAGGTAAAAAGGCAAAATCCAAGGCAGAATAATTAAACAATGCAGTAGGTAAAGCCAGAATAACTACATCTGAACACAGGCTAAAGTACACAGGATAATCCAAGGCAGAATAATACCTCAACCAAGCAAATGTCAAACCAGAATATCAATAACATATAGAATGCTCAGAAATGGAGAAGAATAATACTCACAATACCTTGCGAAGAGGCAATGGTGTGTGTGCGTGCGTGCGTGCAAAAGAAGGAACATTTGCCTACCAGAAAGTAATTATTTTACCTTATGCATTTACATTACATTTTACATTTATTCAATTAGGCAAGGCAAGTTTATTTATATAGCACATTTCATAGACAATTGCAATTCAAGGTGCTTTACATAAACAGGAAAACATCAAAAATTAAAACAGATTAAAGATAAAATTAAAGCAATTCAAATGAGAAAAAAACATTTAAAAAATAGTAGTTTAAGAAATTAAAGAGACTGAACTAACCATATAAATATAGTGCAATGAGTTCGGACTTAGCACAGTGTTCATTCATAAACAGATGTGTTTTGAGTCTGGATTTAAAGGTGACTACTGTTGGAGCACATCTGATCTCCTCTGGGAGCTGGTTCCAGCTGCAGCTGGCATAGTAGCTAAAAGCAGATTCTCTGCGTTTTGTCTGAATCCTTGGTGTCCCTAGCTGATGTAATCCTGATGATCTGAGTGGTCTGTTGGGTTTATATTCAATGAGCATATCTGCAATGTATTTAGGTCCTAGGCCATTGAGTGATTTATATACCAGTAATAACACTTTAAAGTCTATCCTAAATGTGAATGGGAGCCAGTGTAGAGACTTGAGGACTGGTGTGATATGCTCATATTTCCTGGTTCTGCTTAGAATCCTGGCAGCAGCGTTCTGTATGAGCTGTAGCTGTCTTATGGTCTTTTTGGGAAGACCAGTGAGGAGGCCATTACAATAATCCACCCTGCTGGTGATGAAAGCATGAACAAGTTTCTCTAAGTCTTGTCTGGAAACAAAGCATCTAATTCTTGAGATATTTTTAAGATTATAATATGCTGATTTAGTTATTGCTTTAACGTGACTACAGAAGCTAAGGTCTGACTCCAGAATGACACCAAGATTCCTGACTTGATCTTTAGTTGTTTGACCCCTAGCATCAAGGTATGCGTTCACCTTGAGAACTTTATTTGTTTCTAAATGCAATGACTTCGGTTTTCTCTTTGTTTAACTGAAGAAAGTTTTGGCACATCCGATTGTTAATTTCATCAATGCATTGGCATAGGGAGTCAATGGGGCTGTAGTTGTTAGGCGATAGGGCTAAGTAGATCTGGGTGTCGTCTGCATAGCTGTGGTAAGCAATTTGTTTCTTTCTCATTATGTGGCTCAGTGGGAGCATATACAGGTTGAATAGGAGTGGTGCGAGAATTGAGCCTTGCGGGACTCCACATGTCATGGATGTCCACT
This sequence comes from Umbra pygmaea, assembly GCA_016801145.1. Lineage (NCBI taxonomy): Eukaryota > Metazoa > Chordata > Actinopteri > Esociformes > Umbridae > Umbra > Umbra pygmaea. The sequence continues at coordinate 9,804 of JACXGM010026969.1, forward strand.
CAGACTTATGGTTGCCTATACTCACATAATAACCTCTTGCTTCTAGGTATGACCTGAACCATTTTAGGACCATCCCAGAAAGCCCGACCCAGTTTTCCAGCCTGTCAAGAAGTATGTTGTGGTCGACAGTGTCAAATGTAGCACTAAGGTAGAGTATTACCAGCACTGATAGATTGCCTGTATCTGTATTGAGGCGAATATCATTTATTATCTTTACGAGCGCTGTCTCTGTACTGTGATGTGGTCGGAAGCCAGATTGAAAAAGAAAGAAGTGAGGAATTTACCAATTCTAGGAGATCTGCTTCTAAACAGTTAAACACACTTTTAAAAAAGATGTGGGAAGTGTGTCAAGGGCACAGGTTGATATTTTAAGGTGCTGTACTATTTTTTCCAGAATGTTACAATTAATTGCTTCGAAAATAGACATAGTGACTAATTTCTGAGGTTGTGGTCTGATCTGTCTGACCTCAGTGCACCTCAAGGATGTGTTGATCACCTTTCTGATATTAATTTTCTCTGAGAAGAAAGAAGCAAACTCACTGCATTTACTGTCTGAGAACATTTCACTAGGAATGTGACTTGGGGGGTTTGTTAGTCTCTCTACATTAGCAAAAAGAGTGCGTGTGTTGTTAAAGTTGCGGTTTATAATATTTGAGAAAAAGGTCTACATTGAAGGCATGAAGGGTGTTTTTATAGATGTCATAGTGGACTACAAGTTTTGTCTTCCGCCACATGCGCTCAGATTTTCTGCATTTTCTCTTCATGTTTTGTACGTCTGCTGATTTTTTCCAAGGTGCTTTTTGTCTGCCACTTTTCTTCCTGACTTTCACAGGGGCAATATCATCAGATGCACTCTTAACTTTTGAGTTAAAGTAATCAAGGAGAAAATCAACAGAGTCCGCAGATATGCTTGGTGTTAAAGATAAAGTCTTCATAAATAGCACCCTAGTGTTTTCATTCAGGCATCTCTTTTTGACAGACACAGATCTAGATTCAATTTTAGGAGAGATAAATATATCAAAGTTTTTTATGCAATTGAAAAAAAAAAAGTCACTAACAAAAATCTTATTTTTTTTTTTTATTTGTGTTGTTTACAGCAAGATGATGTTTAGGTGATTTTTAAATAAAGTACAGAATTATTTATTATTGGTGTTTTGTCTATTCTTGTTTGAGTTTTGCTTCGTATTCAAAATATCAAAAACAGGTTTTGTAATGTTAGCATGGTATAATTTTAAATAGACCATTATAGACCATTTTTCTTTCAATTCCAACTTAAAGAAAAATTGGAATTTGAATTTAAAAAAAATGTAGCAATATAATATCACATAATTTTTTTCAGAAGATAGTTCAATGTGTAATTGTATCACTTCCATCAGTAATTTTCTTTCAATTACACCCATGCTCAAAAAATAACTGGGGGGTAATTTGTTAGTCAGAGAACACAATGAGTTTTTTTGGCACATGCAATTAGCAGGGAAGGCAAATATTTATTTGGATAACTTTAAATAAAACGAGACCGTAATATTGCATCCTATTGTTTTCAATGGCGTTTGGATAAGGGTGTTGTACGATTTAAAACCAGGGGTCTGAGAATGCGGGACTCTGGGTGCGGGACTGTAGCTGCAGGCTCCGAGTCTGCAGCTTCATAATATTGCTCCAGTGAAAGAGTGTGTGTTACGTCCCCCAGTCTTAGTGTCTGGGTTTGTCCTGTGCCTTGGTCTGTGTTGGTATTTCTGTGTGTTTGTTCCAGTCTGTTTGTCTGTTTCCCACAGGTGGTGCCAATCGTCAGCCAATTCATCAGTTATCACTGACTCCTCCCCCCATTATCCGGTGCAGCTGAATCCAATCACCATTACCCATCATACCTTTCCTTTCAATGCATAAAAAGTGTGCCATTTGTTTGGTCAGAGCAGATCGAGAAACGAGCTGCAGAGAGCTGGGCGAAGGACGTGAAGTAATCGGAAGGAGCTAATTGTGTAGAGGCTGTTGGCTAGAGTTGAGGCGCAAGATTTACAAACTGCGTAGGCTGTGGTAGAAGTCAGATTGGCAGATTGCGACAGCTGTACTATGACTGAGGTCGGCATGGAAGGAAGTTCAGATGGGAGTGTGGATGTTGCCAATGTAGGGGGAAATTTTGTCACCGTTTGTGAGGAGGAAGAAGAAGCGTGCACTGGAGAGAGTGTATAGTTCGGGAGAGGGTAAAGGGACATCACGGGGAGAGGTGTAGCTGGGATATAAGGTATTACTGGTGTTTACAGCCCTGACAGGTAAGGTGTTGCACCCGATCTCACTCACTGTGGCAATCAGGACACAGGTTACGAGGGTGAAAGATGCAAGGTGTTTGAGTGGTTATAGGGTTCTTATTGTGGTGGATAGTGAGTCAGAAAGGGAAAGAATCCAAAGTTGGAGGTGATGAAAGGGGGTAAGGTGAAGTGTCAGGTACCTGGGAGTGCAGCGAAGGTGAGGGGTGATCACGGGGGTGTCGGAGGATCTGTCAATGGATGAGCTTAAAAAGGTGGTTTTGGGAGCTATAGTGGTGGATGTGAGACGGATGAGCAGTAGGTCGGTGGGGGTAGAGAAGGTGAGTCCGACAGTGTTGGTGGAGTTTGGAGGACCGCTGCCGAGTAGGGTGCACATTGGGTGTCTCAGTTTGTATGTGAGGGAATATGTGCCACCGCCACTGAGGTTTTTTAAATGTCAGCGTATGGGGCATGTGGCTGCTGTGTGCAGAGGGAAGGGTAGGTGTGGTAGGTGTGGGGGTGCGCATGAGTATGGTAAGTGTGGGGTAGGGGAAAAGGTGAGGTGTTGTAATTGTGGTGGGGAGCACAGTGCTGCATTCGGGGGGGGTATGGTGCAGCAGAGGCTCAGCGCTATAAAGTGGTGAATAAGATGACATATGCCGAAGCGGTGCAGAGGGTGGGTGGTCTTGGGGTGGGAGTGCAGGTAGAGAAAGAGCAGGGTGCTGGTCTGCTGGTTGAGGAAGGTCTGGGTGGTCACAAGGTGATGGTGGCTGAGACATGATTGTGTGGTTAATAAGGATTTGTTGGTAGTGGACAGGTTTGGTTTTGTGGCGTTTATGTGTGGTGTTGTAAATATCAGTGATCAGGTAGAGAAGAAGTCTGCTCAGATAGCTGAGGTGGTGCATTTGGCTCAGGTGTATATTTAGACATTACTCGGCAGATGATTCACAACGCCTTGGCTGCGGCACAGGGAGTGGGGGTAGAGCGTGTGTTGACTCACGATGGTGTTTGTGTTTCAATGGAAGGCAAGGAGTTTGGTGGCAAATATGCAGGAGTTTAAGAGGTTTGTGTATGGTTTGGATATGGTGCCTGATGTGGTGTGTGTGCAGGAAACATGGTTAAACCTAGTTTGGACTTTGTAATTCCAGGGTTCAGGTCAGTTAGGTGTGATAGAGTGGAAGGCACAGGTGGGGGTTGTGCTACGTTTGTTAAAGAGGGGGTGGATTATAGACAGGTGGAGGTTCAGGTCACAGATTGTGTGGGCATAGAGGTTATGGGTCTTAGGGAGAATATAGCCTCATTGCGTGCGTTCGTAATGGGTCTGTAGTCAAACTGCCTCCAGTCATTACAGTAAAACGTTCTCTGAAACACTTCAGTGAACAGGCCTTCCTAGTTGACCTTGCCCGGATACCCTGGAATGATATTGACCTTATCCCAACAGTCGAGGATGCCTGGACATTCTTTAAAAATGCCTTCCTCTCCGTCTCAAACAAACATGCTCCACTCAAAAAGTTCAGAACTAAAAGTAGATATAGCCCCTGGTTTACTCCAGATCTGACCATCCTAGCCCAACACAAAAACACCCTGTGGCGCATTGCTTTAGCCTCAAAAAATCTGCACGACATCCAGCTCTTCAGGGAAGTAAGGAACCATTATACACAATCAGTCAGGAATGCCAAAACTAGCTTTTTTAAACAAAAATTTGCAACCTGTAGCACCAATTCCAAAACGTTCTGGGACACAGTGAAGACCATGGAGAATAAGAACTCCTCCTCCCAGCTGCCTTCTGCTCTACGACTAGGCAACACTATCACCACTATCAAAACGGCCATAGTTGATCATTTTAATAAGCATTTTGGTATGGCGGGCCATGCGTTTCACCGGGCTAACCTCACCCTGGCCACTGGCCCAACCCCAGCTGACAGTCCCCCACCCTCTGCAGTACCATCCCCTAGCCTTCCAAATTTGTCCTTCACCCAAATTCAATTAGCTGATGTCCTAAGAGAACTGCAAAAGCTAGACCCTTTCAAATCTGCTGGACTAGATAACCTCGACCCGTCATTCCTAAAGCTCTCTGCAGCAATCATTGCAGCTCCCATTACTAGCCTGTTTAACCTCTCTCTTGTATCCTCAGAGATCCCCAAAGACTGGAAAACAGCTGCAATCATCCCTCTTTTCAAAGGGGGGGACACCCTCGACCCTAACTGTTACAGACCCATATCCATCCTGCCTTGTCTCTCTAAAGTCTTTGAAAGCCAGATTAACAATCAGATTGTCAAACATTTAGAATCCAACAGCACACTCTCTGCTATGTAGTCAGGTTTCCGAGCTGGCCATGGCTGCACCTCTGCCACACTCAAGGTCTTAAACGATATCACAAATGCCATTGATAAAAGACACTACTGTGCCGCTGTTTTTATTGACCTAGCCAAAGCGTTCGATTCAGTCAATCATCACATCCTTATCGGTAGACTCCGCAGCCTTGGCTTTTCCAATAACTGCCTCGACTGGTTCACCAACTACTTCACTGACAGGGTTCAACATGTCAAATCTGAGGGTCTGTTGTCTGGACCTATGGATGTCTCTATGGGGGTGCCACAGGGTTCGATTCTTGGGCCGACACTTTTTTCTG
>JACXGM010026970.1:0-14674 GCA_016801145.1 Umbra pygmaea
GTTAGTGGTAGCTGTCAGCGTATCGTGCCGCAGTATAAATGCACGTAGGCTTTGTCTATTCTGTTGTACATGGTAGGAGACTGTACCCTGCGCTAGTGCCTGTTCGATTCGTGGTAATCTGCCAAGTAAAGCTGCAAACATCCAAACCTGTCTGTGACTTCCTCTCTCCTTCACACCCACACAACCAAGCATCGTTACAACCTACTCCCCCATGGTTACAACCAGCTGCGGTGCCCCACAGGACAATGACACTAAGTTTAAGTTTTCTATTTTCTCTTTTTACAATACTGTTTCATATTTAATATTCTTCTTACTTAACTAATTAGACATGACACAGCATGTCCTCCTTTGGCTATTACATTACTGCTAGTGTCTAACAAGCCACAAGTTTTAAATGTACCATGTTTAAGCATTGTAGCTCCTCTTCTTTCGGTCATGACCCAGCCTTCATGACTATAGGTGAGGGATGGAACAAAAACTGCCCGGTAGATTGAGAGCTTTGCCTTCTGGCTCAGATAGTCTGGCAGGATAGATAGTCTGACTTATCTAACCCAAATCCTTGGCAGAACTAACTGGTCATTGCAAAGGATATTTAGAACAATTATCTGACACTGGAGTAGTTGTTCACAGGTCCACAAGTTAGTGTAGCTACACTTGGATTTGCATGGGAGCAATGACAGAAGGCAATTGCACCTTGGCAAGCCAAAATCATTTTAAAACAATGTGCTTTGGACAGATGAAAAGAAAATGTAACTGTTAGATCACAAACAAGAACAATAACAGAACTCAGAACATCTTGCCAACTCTTAAGCATGAGGGTTGCTCCATTATGGTTTTGGGGTTGTGTGGCAGGCAGGGAATCTGGCAATATTGTGAGGGTGAAAGGGAGAATGTATTCTAAATGGATACTAAATAACAAATCATACAAGATAATCAATCTTTCACTGAAGCTGAAAATTGTTCAAAATTTGTTTACAGTCAACTTTGATGACTTCCTTTTGGGTATTAAACACTTACACTTTTTCCTTTGGAGAACACTTTTCAATCATTCAGTCAGTCAGAATACTTTATTAATCCCTTCAGGGAAATTATAGTTTTACATTCACGGCAGGGCAAGGTAGCAATAAAATTATTAAATAAGTATTTAAATATTTAAAATATTTTACGTATTATAAGGTGCTAGATAGTCCCAATAGATATAAATAATCAAATACATTTCCAATAGTAAGTTTTTGCATCAGCCATTACACATAATTGCCCAGTGTAATTACACATAGACATGAATTAGAGAGGTATTACGCATTCCGTTTTGACTCCAAATTTGTAACACTTAAGAGGGAGAGGTTATACAGTTTGATGGCCACAGGCAAGAACAGCATCCTGTGGCTTTCCGTGGTTGAAAGCTGTAATCAATTGTTGTTCCCTGACACCCATCTGACTGGAAAATCTAGTATCTCAATTAACAGCCTTCCTAAATAAAATTCCATAAAGTTTCGTAAGGGTTTTACCTTTGCAATTCGACCCCATTGGGAAAGCATGCAGTTGCTGCATTAAAACAGCCACATCATCAATGTCAATTGTACAATGACATTACATTTAAGATTTTATGTAATTTAGCTGACAGTCTTATCCAGAGCGATTTACAGTATGTACAGGGACATCCCCCTTTCAGCTATTTAGGGTGAAGTGCCTTGTTCAAGGACACAGGAACATCTGGCACAGTAAGGAACATTTGGAAAACGTTTCACCTACATGTTTGCCTGCCTAACCACTGAGGCATCTGTGATATGTTTGCTTAATCTTTGTTTTTGTATTTTAACCCATTTGTTCTCCCATCCCAATTGGTCAAGTGCAATTCACCATGACCCAGTACTGTTGGCAACTCTTCCACAGGTGTGGATTAAACATTCAATAGACCTCACAAAGATTAATGTAGATCTAAAGATATGGGGAATAGCACATATGTAGGTGTGTGCAAGCACTGACTGTGGTAGACAGGTAGGTAAATAGTCAGACACAATTATCTTGTCAAGTCAGTGCCTTCAGGTCAGTACAATGTTCCAGAGACAGAATGTATCATGCAACAATTCACTGCAATCTCGAGTTCTCAACCTACAAAAATGACCACCCACGCACATTTCACCTATGCCAATTTTGTGCTGCCTCATGCAGAAGGCCCAGAGAAAATCAGAAAACCCATGGTCAGGCTCAAACCCATGACCATCATGATGTAGACGGTGCTGCAATGCAGCGACTTAGCCCACTAGGCCACACGGTCCCCCCAATCTGTCCAAGGAGTTGAGTAGCTGCCTACTAGGCAGGGTTAGTGGAATTTGGGAAGGAAGGAAAATAGGGAAATTTAAAGAAATTTAATAAAATGATTTATACATTGCTTTATAAACTAATTAATAATGCTTTTCTAAGCACTTATTAATTGATTATTAGAAGCTTATAAACCATTTATAAATGCCTATTCATGTAACCATATTTTGAAATGTTACCTGTATAGCTTAATCCTTATGCATTTACATTTTGTTAAGATATACACATTTCGTCCATTTCAACTATTAATGTGAGCTCATCCTCCTTAATTAAGTTTCACCGGCTTCTGCTGGTCAGGTGATAGTGTGTGAACTATGAATTAGTACAGGTAAGATGTAACGTATTTGAATGTGCATTTCATGCTCTGACATAATTCTAACATACGTTTTCACCTCTTCATTTCAGATTTTCTCTTTCTTCTCTGGGTTTATTTGAAACATTTTACATCAAGATCTCTTTCAGGTGAACGAGCCACAAAGAGCATGCTCATTGGGAACACTGGGACTTCACGTCCCTACTTGCTCTACGGGAATTTCCAAAAAGTCAGACTAGTTAGACTGGATTTCTGTTCCTTTGTTATAATTATATTTTTTTATATTTTTTTATCACAGGTACATCAATGATGAACAGAAAAAAGTATAGCAAAATTTTCTTCCCTGTATCCCCCATACCCCACACAAAACATCATGACAAAAACACATCACATAGACATACATACAGTGCCTTGCGAAAGTATTCAGCCCGCTTGAACATTTCGACCTTTTGCCACATTTCAGGCTTCAAACATAAAGATATAAAACTGTAATTTTTTGTGAGGAAGCAACAACAAGTGGGACACAATCATGAAGTGGAACGAAATTTATTGGATATTTCAAAAAAAATTTACAAATAAAAAACTGACAAATTGGGCGAGCAAAATTATTCAGCCCCTTTACTTTCAGTGCAGCAAACTCTCTCCAGAAGTTCAGTGTGGATCTCTGAATGATCCAATGTTGACTTAAATGACTAATGATGATAAATAGACTCTGTGTGTAATCAAGTCTCCGTATAAATGCACCTGCTCTGTGATAGTCTCAGAGGTTCGTTGAAAGCACAGAGAGCATCATGAAGAACAAGGAACACACCAGGCAGTTCCGAGATATTGTTGTGGAGAAATTTGGATACAGAAAGATTTCCCAAACTTTAAACATCCCAAGGAGCACTGTGCAAGCGATAATATTGAAATGGAAGGAGTATCAGACCACTGTAAATCTACCAAGACCCGGCCGTCCCTCTAAACTTTTAGCTCATATAAGGAGAAGACTGATCAGAGATGCAGCCAAGAGGCCCATGATCACTCTGGATGAACTGAAGAGATCTACAGCTGAGGTGGGCGAGTCTGTCCATAGGATAACAATCAGTCGTATACTGCACAAATCTGGCATTTATGTAAGAGTGGCAAGAAAAAAGCCATTTCTGAAAGATATCCATAAAAAGTGTTGTTTAAAGTTTGCCACAAACCACCTGGGAGACACACCAAACATGTGGAAGAAGGTGCTCTGGTCAGATGAAACCAAAATCGAACTTTTTGGCAACAATGCAAAACGTTATGTTTGGCGTAAAAGCAACACAGCTCCTCACCCTGAACACACCATCCCCACTGTCAAACATGGTGGTGGCAGCATTTAATTCTACGTGGCATTGATTCAACAAGGTGCTGAAAGCATTCTTTAGAAATGTTGGCCCATATTGATAGGATAGCATCCTGCAGTTGATGGAGATTTGTGGGATGCACATCCAGGGCACGAAGCTCCCGTTCCACCACATCCCAAAGATACTCTCTTGGGTTGAGATCTGGTCACTGTGGGGGCCATTTTAGTAAAGTGAATTCATTGTCATGTTCAAGAAACAAATTTGAAATGATTTGAGCTTTGTGACATGGTGCATTATCCTGCTGGATAATTGCCTTTTCCCATTATTCTGCTGGATAATTGCATCTTTTAATTGCCTCTTCCCAGAACTCCTTTGAAAATACCAACCCCATCTCCTGCTCCCAAGCCGATTTAGTTCTATCCATGGACTGTTCATCGCGTGACATGATCCAGGCGTAGACCTGCGAAATTTCTGTAGGGGTGAGATAGTCAGCAATACATCCTGTCTCTGGAACATTGTATTGACTTGAGGGTCCCTGCAGACGATAAAACAAATTCAACAGTGCACAGACTAAAGGTCACATTAAGTTTCCTCTATCAAGTGTGTCTGTGTTTTGTTTCTTTCCAAAGTAAAGTCTCCCCACACAATTTGTCATGTCATTCCCCTTTAAACCGTTTCTCGTTGACAACTGCTATCAGGCGTGGGATGGTTGAAGATTGATTACATGCTACCTACAAGCACGTTGTTGCCAAGCCTTTCCAATCTTATCACACTGCTCATTCAACACGGAAGCCTTAAGACCTCAACTACAAAGAATATGCAGAAGGCCTACTGTGAGACCCATGACCCATCCGCGTGGTGTCATGACAGCACGCAAATAGCAGATCATCCCACTAACCAACGCTGTAAATTGAACCATAGGGGGATAGTGCAGACACAAACAAGTGCCACAACCACAGCAAACAACATTCAGGCTAAATACAGAAGATGTAGAATACTGAAAGAACCCCACACTGTGTGAGAATGAAACAACAAGGGAGACGACTGAGCAATTACCTCTAATAATAACACACATAATAACCACCATAGCACCAGCCACACCGTTGTCCACATACCTACCAGAACTGCAGCAGAAGAACACGAAATGCATTCACACACAGACTTCGTACAGAGTGTCCCTCAAATCCTCTGTAATAGTGGTAACGTAGATAGATAACATCAGTACCGCCCTTAACATTTCCCATCAGTAAACCATGCAATGATCAAAAACATAAACGATGCATCAATTATATCCATAATACTTACACCATTTGTAGAAAAGTCTGCAGTAAACGCCTTACAGAACCACTAAAAGCAAGAAAACACATGGGCAACCTCTAAACAGTAATGAAATATGTTTTTAAAACACAGACAAAAACAAACACAGTAATAATACATTTTTTTATAGCATTTCCTTTCCTACGCCTCTTTCAACATGCTCAATTTTTATAAAACCAGTATTTAGAAATACCTCTTTACAATCAAGGAAATAGACACTTCGATACACATAGACCTTCGGGATTTGATTATGAAGGTTTCCTCACTGAACTTAAGACATCACTTTTAGTGTTGCTAGCATAATGCTAGTTGCTTGCAGAATACAAATACGAACCAATTCTAACAAGCCCTACAGACCAAAGAAACGCAGATAGGCTCCCCACATAGCAGCAAATGTAAGATACTAACAAGACACGCAAAGTGCCAAGTGTGGATACCATGATATACAATTGGTTAAGATGGAAAATAGAACAAATACATCACCTAAACTCCCCATAGCTGGGATTTAAATGCCAACGGAGCAGCAGAGAAGTCCATTATTTCGCACAGTGGCGTAATGAGCCAACACAGGGCCCATATGCAGGATTATCAAGGCGGGCCCCATCATGCAATGTCTATGAGTAGGCTACCATGAATAGAACAGGATAGGGTCATAGAGACACAGCATATAAGAGATGAGATGACTTACAAAATCAGGTGTATAGGGCCCTATGGTTTCCGCGTTGCGGAAAACACGGACGAAATCGCGGAATCTATCAATAAAAACAGAATCTCGCAGAATTTGCATATTTTCAAACAATCGATATTTATATTTTTTCTATAATCCAAATATATCCCAGTAATATTAACAACTGTCATTGAGTTTGACCTAATATGAAAGGCAGCAAACATTGAAGTTAATTTGCGCTTTACATATAGGCTATATGCAGTGTGTTTCTCTACCGAATTTGGCCAGCATGCACTCCGTCATATAGTTCACGTTGTAATCCGCTTGATAACTGACAGCTATTAACAACAGTATTCACTCCATTCTAAATTTTCCAATTAAACAACGCTTGTTTTTCTCAATTCAATCACTTATCCAAATGCATATAACTAGGTATAGGCTACTACGTTCCTTCGCCTGAAGCAATTCTCTGACGGTCTTGCTAATCAGGCAGCTCGCACTCAGGGAGTGCAAGGTCGAAATAGCAGGACTGCTGCCGAATGTTATGGCTTTGTCCCAGGGCTGCCGACAGGAATATGTGGGCCCGGGACAAACTCCACATTTAGGGCCCACCGCTAAATAAAATTACTGTGCAAAAAAATAAATTTGGGCCCCCCTCAGGACGGGGCCCGGGACAACATACCCGATTGTCCCCCCCTGTCAGCTGCCCTGCTTTGTCCACACGATTGCGCCTAAAACAAATTCTTAAAATAACGTTTATAAATATTTTTGTTTGTCGTTGTTCCACTTTTCTTCCATATCTTAGGAAATCTTTGTCTACTCTTTTATTTTTTATTGTGGGTAGATTCATCTGTAAGAAGAAATAATGTGTTATTAACATGACTAATATTTCGTGAAATAGCCTTCTGCCTCTCTAGAAATAAGTACTTTGATCATATGGAAAGTAAATTTAGCCTACCTGGCAATGATTGTGCAAACTGTACAGCAAAATTCTCTATATTTTAGGTTCGGGTGCGGGCTTCTGAATGCAACTTTTGTCCAAATCACGGAAATTGGAAAAAATAACGGAAATCACGGAATTTGGAAAAAAATAAAACGGAATTGGCCAAAAAATAACACAGATTTCATAGGGCCCTAGGTGTAACCTACGCGCACCACAACAAAAGAAAATACTGGTGACGGCGCACCATAACACATGAAAATACACTGCTGGTGATGGCGCACCATAACACATGAAAAAACACTGCTGGTGACGGCGCACCATGACACATGAAAAAACGCTGCTGGTGACGGCGCACCATGACACATGAAAAAACGCTGCTGGTGACGGCGCACCATGACACATGAAAAAACGCTGCTGGTGATGGCGCACCATAACATGAAAAAACACTGCTGGTGTCGGCGCACCATAACACATTGTTACTCACTGCTATGACTACACACACATACAGAGGGTGAAGGGATAAATTGCTCGCTCTCATAACGCATCACCAAAACTTGCATTCAGTTATCATTAAATGGTCAATTACCACTAAAGAGACAATTGAAAATGCTCTACTCTGAAAACACAGCGTGTTCTGTGTAGCCTACCGTACAGTGCAATACTCGTTTGCAACTTTTACATATTAATTTATTAAAACAGATGACGTTTTGAAGAGAAACTCACCAAAAATTTGTTTGAAAGATATTATATGCATTCTAATTCAATAAACAAATAAGTGTGTGTGTGTGTGTGTGCATATAAAACATGTGTTCCAGGACTGTCATACATTGTTGTTACGTTAGGTGTGTGTTGCTATGAATAATCTCATGTTATTTTGGGCATATTGTTTATAGTTTAAAACAATCCTGACTGCTCAAAAGCCATTCCAAAGGAAGGTCTCGGTCAAAACACATAAAAAGATGCTCACTTACATTATTGAGCGTAGCACAAGATCCTGGGCCCTAGGCAGTCCTGATGTGCCCCCCGCCCATGTTCCTCAACCCCCCCAAAATAAATTTTGCTACCAAGCTACCTTTGACACTGATTAGCCTATTATTGCTATTTTTTTTTTTTTATTAAACATGTTTCAAATGTGGCTATTATATGTGTTCTTGATATAAGCTCACCTTGTCTCAAATACAAAGAGGTGGATAAGGGGTCTGTTGCTACTCCACTCCCTGGTGTAACAGTTTCTGAAACGGAGGGCCATGTGTTTCACAAAGTTAAGATCTGCTTCTACTAAATCTGACATAACGATAATGTTGACATGATATGTATCTACCGATGAGCTACCAAGCTACCTATGACACTGATTAGCCTATTATTGCTAATTATAGACATTAAACCCTATTTATTTAAAATTAAACATGTTTCAAATTAGACTATTATAATGGTGTGTTGTATGCAAACAATATTGTCAGTGTAGTTATTTAATTTAGCCTTTACTTTAGACTACATGTATAATCAATGTTCTTCTCTTTCAATGTGGGTTCGTTTTTAACACTAACGGTCGCGGAGATATTTAAGCAGTTTAGCAGAAGTTTGCGCGCGCTCCACCAGATGCTCAACTGAACTAAACAAAATGTGTGCAAATGGACTAAACCATTTGACACATTAGCAAGGTGTGGGTGCGACCTTTGTCTTTTTTTGGATACAAAATATAGTCAGTCAATCAACCAAGTTATTCAGCCAATACACTAACTTTACATTTCATCTAACATGCATTATTACATTTAATTAGGAAAAGAAAATATCCAGGTATATTAAAATATATTCTACACATTTCAAGGGCACTCTCTCCCCTTGGGCCCTGGTAATCAGTATTGGTTTTACCCCCAGTCCGACGCCCCTGTGATAGCAGCATTTCCCACACTTTTGGCACACACGGGCATTCTCAATTGTCAGTATGGCAATTCCGGAGAGACGACTCTGTCCCATTGAGCTTCTGAGATAACTTTTGATCAGTTTCAGTTTCACGCGGGCCCCTGATTGGTCCGGGCCTGTAACCAACGGCGTACCCTGCTTAGCGATAGTTACGCTACTGATTTTACAACAACTGCCCAACCATTGTAGTATTAATACCCTACTGCTAAAAATGCAAGGCAACCACCATGCCCGGATTACCCAATGGGCATTATGGGCACAGGCCCAGGGGCCCATGCGCACTTGGGGCCCAAGCAAAGGAAAATAAAAATTACATTTCAGATAATGACGCCATGTATAACCAGAGAAAAGTCATGCTCATATTTGTATTCATTTAAATAGAATTATATAATTGGTCAAGTGCAGGTGTGGAAAGCACTGACGTAACAACCCGCCCCTGCGCAGTCTCCCGCGCTCAATCGAGCAGACTGTGGGATCTGTCGTTGGAAGTCAAGAAAATTAGTGATAGACGCGGTTGTACTAAACGCAAACGAAAAAGAGAAAAGGAGAGACTGGTGTCTTTATTAAGACAGGTTCCATCTATCAAAACCTTCATCAAAAGTAGACAGGCCCAATAGGAGAATCGGGGTGAGGAATGTGTGGTAAATCATGACAAGCATGTTAACCAGGGACCCGAGGAGGCTAGTGTTAGCCGCGCAGCACAACCTGCTAGCTGTATCGGTCGGTGGCAGCAGCAGCGAGCAGTGGTTTAATCAGGTGTCTGACCCGACATTGTGGGGGGCAATCGACGAGAATGCACGTGCTGTTCTTATCGGTCGTGGAACTGCTGCCCTTCATAATAGAAAGAGCAAATATCTAGCCTCAACTTGTGATGGGGGTTTGGGTGGTAAGGTGCGCTCCCTTACTAATGATCAGCTGTGCTATCAACTGCCAAATAGGGAAAAAGTTTCTAGAAACTGGATCGCCTATTCACCATCGACAGGTAATATTTTTTGCTTTGCCTGTATGCTTTTTTCTACCAAGAAAAATACATTTGTTAGTGTTTTTTATGACTGGAAACACCCCGAACGTGTGCGTGAGCATGAGAAAAGAACCGAGCATTGTAATGCTCAGAGAATTTTATGTTAGCATTGCTTCGGCGCTCATCTGTCACTTGGAGTGGGACTGTGAATGCTAAACTAGTGCAGCAGCTAGATGGAGAGAAACAGTATTGACGGGAGGTGCTCAAGCGGGATGTGGCTGTCATAAAGTTTTTAGGTTAAATTAAATATAGTATTATCAAAAAACAAGCTGCTTTCTTTTACATTTGATATTTACATTTAGGGCATTTGGCAGTGTCAATATTTGGACAGGTCATACACCAGCAATTGTAATTTGTAAGCAACCAATATTATACCAAAATACTTTCTTGTAATGTGTCTACTACCATTCAATCATCAAACAAAGTGCCTAGTGGCCTTGAATAATAAAGTGCTAAATACATAAGTGCAGAATATTTTAGTATAAAGTAGAAAGATTAGAAAAAAGAGAAAAAAAAACACTTGGGTAAGAAACTTGAGTTAAGATTTTTCCAGGTTTTTGACAAGTTAACCTATACTGTTTGCATCCTTTTCCTCACAGAAAGAGGAGAGGGGGAGAGAGAGCGGCAACAACTGGAGAGCAGAGGAGGACAGGACAGGAGAGAGACAGACAGACAGGAAGGAAACATTAATGGGTGTGTGTATGTGTTTTTGTGTGAATTATAGAAGAATTTGATTCATAGAACTGGATTGGTTTAAGGTGAGGCACTATGTGCTTGCATATGCCAGCTAGTTGCTCACTAGAGGTGTTACCACAGGGTGAGCATCCGGTTTGGCAAAATGACACAAATGAGGAAGTGCCTTAAACCTGCATTCTATCTGAATTCCAGCTGGGGGTGATACATCTGGTTGCAAAAGAGCTCGGTTTCTGTAATAGTCTATGAGAATGAGAGTATATACTTGATATATTACCTCAGTAAACATTTTCATAATGAGTATATGGTCTCAATCACTAGATTTAAGCCTTTTGCAGGTAATACTGATGTTCATTTTTTGAATTATGGTCTTGTTGATTTTAAAATTGGCGATAAAGCAAAGGGGCGTTTAGGGCGTGGTTATGGCGTTCAGTTGTACGACAAGACATTCAAAGCAGTTGGCATATCACTTTTTTCCGGTAAGTAACGTTACATTTTGTTTTACATTATGTTTTAATACTATTTTTCGTTAGCATCCCAATTAATATCTGTTAGCTAGCTAGATTACTCCTCCCTCTAGTCTAAAATCGTCACATCCGCAACCAAGATGTCTGCGCCCGTAACGGGAATTTTGATGACCCAAATCCGATCTTAACAAACCAATGGGTGACGTCACACATGGCCCCATCCAGTAATTATACAATATATATGTGTGTGTTACCAGCAAATAGCAACAACAATTTCAAAAGCTTGATTGTGTGGGTGGGGGGCCCTACAAAACATTGTGCCCAGGGGCCTCTGAATTCTTAATCCGGGCCAGGCAACCACATTACCCCCCCAACAAACCAAACCGACACCATTTCCCTCTGAAACAACCTCCGAAACGGACTGATAGCCAACACGAAAAGAGAAACACAGCCCCCAAAACCGGACACCACATGTCCGAAAAGTTAATGACAAACACGGTCGACAGGTATGTGACCACGGCCTTAAGTAGGCAAGGCAAGTTTATTTATATAGCACATTTCACACACAATGGCAAATCAAGGTGCTTTACATGAACAGGAAAACATAACAATTTTAGCCAAATTAAAGGTAAAATTAAAGCAATTAAAATGAAAGTTATACAGTTAAGAAATAAAAGAGACTGAACGAACCATATAAAATATTTTGCAATCAGTTTGGACTTTCAGTAAATGCATAGCTAAACAGATGTGTTTTGAGTCTGGATTTAAAGGTGTCTACTGTTGGGAACACATCTGATCTATTCTGGGATCTGGTTCCAGCTGCGACTGGCATAGTAGCTAAAAGCGGATTCTCTGTGTTTTCAGTGAATCCTTGGTATCTCTAGCTGATGTAAACCTAATGATCTGAGTGATCTGTTGGGTTTATATTCAATGAGCATATCTGCAATGTATTGAGGTCCTAGGCCATTGAGTGATTTATATACCAGTAATAATACTTTAAAGTCTGTCCTAAATGTGACTGGGAGCCAGTGTAGGACTTGAGGACTGGCGTGATATGTTCATATTTTCTGGTTCTGCTCAGAATCCTGGCAGCAGCATTCTGTATGAGCTGTAGCTGTTTTTTTTGGGAATACCAGTGAGGAGGCCATTACAGTAATCCACACTGCTGGTGATGAAAGCATGAACAAGTTTCTTTAAGTCTTGTCTGGAAACAAAGCATCTAATTCTTGAGATATTTTTAAGATGATAATATGCTGATTTATTTATTGCTTTAATATGACTACTGAAACTAAGGTCCGACTCCAGAATCACACCAAGATTCCTGACTTGATCTTTAGTTGTTTGACCCCTAGCATCAAGGTATGTGTTGACCTTGAGAACTTCATCTTTGTTTCTAAATGCAATGACTTCAGTTTTCTCTATGTTTAACTGAAGAAAGTTTTGGCACATCCAACTGTTAATTTCATCAATGCATTGGCATAGGGAGTCAATTGGGGCTGTATTCATTAGGAAGTAGAGCTGGGTGTTGTCTGCATAGCTGTGGTAAGCAATTTGTTTCTTTCTCATTATTTGGCTCTGTGGGAGCATATACAGGTTGAATAGGAGTGGCGCGAGAATTGAGCCTTGTGGGACTCCACATGTCATGGATGTCCACTCAGACTTATGGTTGCCTATGCTCACCTAGTAACCTCTCGCTTCTAGGTATGACCTGAACCATTTTAGGACCATCCCAGAAAGCCCGACCCAGTTTTCCAGCCTGTCAAGAAGTATGATGTGGTCGACAGTGTCAAACGCAGCACTGAGGTCGAGTAGTACCAGCACTAATAGTTTGCCTGTATCTGTATTGAAGCAAATATTATTTATTATCTTTACGAGCGCTGTCTCTGTACTGTGATGTGGTCGGAAGCCAGATTGAAAATTGTCAAAGTGTCCATTTGAGCTTAAGAATTTGTTCAGCTGATTGAAAACATCTTTTTCAATGATCTTGCCTATGAAAGGGAGATTTGAGATTGGTCTGTAGTTGCTCAATACGGTGTGATCCAAATTGCTCTTTTTCAGGAGGGGCTTAACAACTGCAGTTTTTAGGGACTTTGGAAAAGTTCCAGAAAGAAGTGAGGAATTTACTAATTCTAGGAGATCTGCTTCTAAACAGTTAAACACACTTAAAAAAAAGATGTGGGAAGTGTGTCAAGGGCGCAGGTTGATGTTTTAAGGTGCTGTACTGTTTTTCCAGAGTGTTACCATTAATTGCTTCGAAAACAGACATAGTGACTATGTTCTGAGGTTGTGGTCTGATCTGTCTGACCTCAGCGCAACTCAAGGATGTGCTGATCACCTTTCTGATATTATTGATTTTCTCTGAGAAGAAAGAAGCAAACTCACAGCATTTACTCTCTGAGAGCATTTCACTGGGAATGTGACTTGGGGGGTTTCTTAGTCTCTCTTCAGTAGCAAAGAGAGTGCGTGTGTTGTTAAAGTTGCAGTTTATAATATTTGAGAAAAAAGTCTGTCTAGCTTCGCCTAGTTTTACATTGAAAGGATGAAGGGTGTTTTTATAGATGTCATAATGGACTACAAGTTGTGTCTTCTGCCACATGCGCTCAGATTTTCTGCATTTTCTCTTCATATTTTGTACTGCTGTTGAGTTTCTACAAGGTGCTTTTTGTCTGCCATTTTTCTTCCTGACTTTCACAGGAGCAGAATCATCAATTGCACATTCAAAGTCAAAGTCAAAGTTGTTTTTTTGTCATATGCATTGGATAACATACATCATCCTATGCAGAGAAATTCTTTTTGACATGGCTCGGCGATTCTATGCAGTGGGCTTAAAAACAAGAATTACAACAATATAAGAATTTTAAAATAGTAATGACAATAGTAATAATAATAATAATAATAATAATAATAATAATAAAACGCTATGTACTAAGCAGTGGTCTGGAAAATGTACAACAGTAGAAGTAGTAAATATTATAGAATTGGCATGGACAATTGCTTTTAAAGGTGCATTTGAATTCTGCTACATCAGATGTAGAGAGCATAAAGTGACCAGAGAGTGTTAGTGCTCAACAGACGATTTGCGATCAGTGTCTGTGTTCCATGTTGAGCAGCCGAATGGCCTGTGGGAAGAAACTGTTTTTAAGTCTGGTGGTCCGTGCCTTGATGCTCCAGTAACGTCTACCAGATGGCAGTAGTGAGAAATGTTCACGGCCTGGGTGGCTGTGGTCTTTGAGGATGTTTTTTGTTTTCCTAAGGCATCGCTTATGGTAGATGCCTTGCACGGAGGGGAGGCAGCAGCCAATTAGGCGCTCCGCTGACTTCACCACCTTCTGAAGGGCCTTACGATCAGCAGCGGAGCAGCTGCCGTACCAGGCTGTAATGCAGCCTGAGAGGATGCTCTCAATGGTGCACCTGTAGAAGTTTGTTAAAATCCTGACAGACATGCCAAACTTCTTGAGTCTCCTCAGGAAGTATAGGCGCTTTTGGACAGTTTTGTTACCGAGATTGTCTGTCTGGACCATGTGAGGTTGTCGCTGATGAACACACCGAGGAACTTGAACTCTGAAACTCTCTCGACTTCAGCTCCATCGATGTGTATGGGGGCAGGACCCTCCCTCTGCTGCTTCCTAAAGTCCACTATCATCTCTTTTGTCTTGCTGACGTTGAGAGAGAGGTTGTTGCTCTGGCAC
>JACXGM010026971.1:0-14674 GCA_016801145.1 Umbra pygmaea
AAAAGAAAGAGAAAGAAAGAAAGAAAGAAAGAGAAAGAAAGAAAGAGAAAGAAAGAAAGAAAGAAAGAAAGAGAAAGAAAGAAAGAAAGAAAGAAAGAAAGAATAAAAGAAAGAGAAAGAAAGAAAGAAAGAGAAAGAAAGAAAGAAAGAAAGAGAAAGAAAGAAAGAAAGAAAGAAAGAGAAAGAAAGAAAGAAAGAAAGAAAGAGAAAGAATAAAAGAAAGAGAAAGAAAGAAAGAAAGAAAGAAAGAAAGAAAGAAAGAAAGAAAGAAAGAAAGAAAGAAAGAAAGAGAGAAAGAGAAAGAAAGAAAGAGAGAAAGAGAAAGAAAGAGAAAGGAAGGAAGAGAATATTGACTATTTTTCCCATTAGCTAACTTAAAGTGATATTTAGCTAGACAAGTTATCGATCTTATCTAACTGTAGTTTGTAATATTAGCATATATTAAATATATTTTGATGACTTATAATAGAATTATAACGCAATTAAATCCAGCACTCTCCAATTCCTCTTCGTAACAAGGCAACCCACGGTGATCTTCGTCTTTCATTAAATGGCGGATCGAAATCATCTGAAAGGTGCATACACCGCCACCTACTGTCAGGCCATGGAGATATGTTAGTGCAGCTGACTACACTGTTGCTGCTGCAAAACTAACTAGTGAGTCCGCTACTTGCTGAAAATTGGTTTAATGCAGAAACAGGCCATTAGAGCTTTGCAATGGAGTAGTACAAATTGGCTGCCACTCTGACCATTATGCTACACTGATTTGAATTGGAATGGCATTTATTTTAATTCCATTTCTATGGTACCAACACTATACCTGTAACCCTAACCTTATCTCTACACAGATAAGGAGATATCATATTCTAACCTAAAGGCCACCCTGGCTAGGGGCAATGAGGGTCTGCTCGTGGTTGATGTCAGAACCAAAGAGGAGGTAGACAGAGGTCGCATTCCAGGATCCATCCACATTCCAGGTAAGCGTGACTTGTAATCCTGTAATTAAGTTTCACTCTGCTGTCCTAGAATTTGCTGCATGATATCACGCTAATCTCTAATTCAAAAGGGTATAATAATAACATGCTGTATAATAATAATAAATTGAGCATTCGTGTAAACTTTCTTTATTCCCAATTGTAGTTGATACAGTAGAAAATTCACTAAAGCTGGACGCTGTTGAGTTCCAGGCTAAATATGGGGTACCAAAGCCCAGCCTGGATACCCCTGAGCTGGTGTTCTACTGTCAAATAGGCAAGCGAGGAGGTCTGGCCACAGACAAGGCACAAGCCCTGGGATTCCACAAGTAAGAGTGTAAATCCTAAAGCTAGTGCTCTGATTAAAGCCTTGGGAACTTTTATTAAATTATAACATCTTCTTTGTTCTGTTTTCAGAGCTGTCAATTATGCTGGTGGTTACAAAGAGTGGTCTGAGAAGGAAGGGAAATAACTGGCACATCCAAACAGTAAAAGTACTGGTGTACGAGAAATATAACACTACTTGGCTTTTTCCTACATTTAGTTATCAAAGGTGTTTTGATATATAGATCGAGGATAGGATGTCATCATTTGTGGTGGATGTTTTTAAGATTCATATTTAAATCATATTTATAAGCTTCACTTTGTTAAACCTCTTCCCTTAATATCTTGTCAAGCCCGATGCAACACTGAAGCTGCAATGTGGTACATTAGGACTTATCCATTATACATGTGTTCTTCCCATATGGGTGAAACCCTGGTTCATGCTTTCAATGAGTTTGTCATCAAACATGTACATATGAGAAATGCTAATTGTACTGTGAAGGTGTGTCTTTCCCAATTTATTTAGATTTTGATAAAAAGTGCACCTTTCATTTTAGTATGGGGGGAATACTGTATAAGGCTTTAATAACAGTGCTTGCTTGAAGTAAAAACATTAAACACCTAAAACAAAGAACTTTGTCTGATTTACCCAAATGTTGTGGCAATAAGTATCCTTGTTTCTCAAGAGGCTTGAACCCCCTCAAGGTCCTCCTTAGTCAGCTTCTCCACATAGACACAAAGTTGTCATGAACAACATACATGGTAGTGGTGCAGTGGTTGGTCTTGGTTCTGGTGCTGGTTCTGGTACTGGTCCTGGTGCTGCTGATGTTGTTCCTGGTGCCGGTTCCTCTGGGGTCCGGAGGTGCCTCTCTTTGGGGATGAGCCTTGTTGTCATACGATGTCGGACAGTCTTTGAAAACGTGCCCCTCGCCCCCGCAGAGATTGCACCACCTTTTTCTGTGTGCAGTCCCTTGTGTGGTGCTCCCCCTTGTGTATTTTGCACTGGGTAACTCAGCAGTCTGTGGCCAGAATAGCACCTGTCCCCTATTGTGCCCTAAAGTGATGGTGGTTGGAAGGGGAATGAACTCCCCAGCTGAGTCTCTTTTCTTAGCCTCACCTTCCATCATCTAGCCCCCGTCCACACCCCATCTTCATCCCAGTTCCACTGAACCCCTAATTACACCTCAGCATGTCGTGCTAGCCATGTTTGAATTTCCTGATCTTTTACTGTGTAATTGTAAAATATTATTCTTACCGTTTTTCTGTCCGTATCCATTATTGCTTCTCTGATGTGATTGTCCATAGTGCCCTGTATTTCCCTTCCTAGTGCATTGCCACAGTCTTGAAAGTGAGTGAAGGTGTTTAAAGCTAATTTAAAGTGTGTTCCCTGTGCCTGGCAATTTAAAGACAATTTATTTTGCCAGGGGTGAAACCCAATCCCTGCTGTAGAATTGACCTGCTAAAATTAATCCTAGGCATAGGTACTGGTGTTGTTGCTGGTGGTTTCTTGAAAGTCATACTGCCATACAGTGCCTCTGTATGGCATTTCTGGGATTCATTCTGCTGGGTGGGGAGGGGGAAAAGGGAGAGAAAGGGAGAGAGAGAGGGGCTTTCAGGAGAGGGATGTTGTGAGAGAATGTTGGGAGAGTGAATGTGAGTGAAGAAAGTACTTTCCTTTGGTAGGAAGTTCTTAAGCTTAATGGTGGTTGCTCACCAATGTTTTGGGGGTGTGTTGAGCTCTAAATGCATGGGGAACCTTGTGAAAATGTATGGCAAGATGAATGCAGCATGTTATCAGACAATACTGGCAGACAATTTGCATTCTTCTGCATGAAAGTTGGACATGGGACACACTTGGGACTTTCCAGCATGACAATAAACCTAAGCACAAGGCCAAGTTGACCCTTTAGTAGTTACAGCAGAAAAAGTTGAAAGTTCTGGATTGGCCATCACAGTCTCCTGACCTTATTATCATCGAGCCACCCTTTGGAGATCTCAAACGTGCAGTTCATACAAGATAACCAAAGTTATTTGCATGACCTGGAGGCGTTTTGCAAAGATGAATGTGCAGCTATACCACCTGCAAGAATTCCGGGCCTCATAGATAACTATCACAAACGACTGCACGCTGTCATTGAGGTTAAAGGGGTCAATACACTGTATTGAGACCAGAGGGTATACAGACTTTTGAACAGGGTTCATTTAATTAATTTCTTTGTTGCCATGTTTTCTATTATAAATGTGCCATTCTGTTATGACCTACAGTTTAATATGAATCCCATGCTCACTATGTTTTATCTGAAAATGCTACATCTATTACCAATTCTCCAAGGGGTATGCAAAACTTTAGAGCACAACTGTAATGTACTTTGTTTTCCAAACTAAACAAAATTTAATTTGATAGATGGATTTAATGGCTTTGTTGGAGAGTAAGCAGGATAAATATATCTGGAGATACTTAAAAAATTTTCAGGTATACGGTGCATGATCAAAAAGGATATGTCCTTATGTAACCAAGCATAAAGTTTAAATGTGTTCCATACATTCAGATATTTGACAGTTGTCTTAATGGGAATGTTGTATGAGGGCAAAGATAGAGCACAGAGGTGATGGGGGAAGGCTCAAGGTGAATCTTTGCTTGTAGATGTGGCAAAAATGGATAAACTGATTGTGGCTGTAGCCCACAGCTGATGGATATAGAATTTTCTATGTATGAAGTAGATAAAGCTCTGGAGGGGTGTGGTAGGACAGCACCTGGTGAGGAAAGGGTGTGCTATGTGATGGTGAGGAATGCATCTTTAAGTGTGAAGTTGGCGATCTTGGAACTGTTTATTATCGTGTGGAGGACGGGGCTACTATCGGGTGGGTGGAAGAGGGCGGTGGTGCTGCCGTTTGTCAAGCCGGGTAAGGACCCTACAAAAGCCACTAGCTATAGCCCCATAGCACTCACCTCAAATCTGTGTAAACTGATGGAGAAGATGATTGTGAGTAGGTTGGTGTTTTATTTGGACAGTAGGGGTTTGGTGTGTGAGGCGCAAAGTGGGTTTAGGAGAGGTAGGTCGACTACGGATGCTTTGGTGATGATTAGTACGGAGATAGCTTGTGCTTTCTCTAATAAGGTAGTAATGTGTTTCACTTATTTTGATGTTGAAAAGGCTTATGACACTATGTGGTTAAGGTAGGTGCAATGGGTGTTAGGGGTAGGTTGTATAACTGGGTTGTGGATTTCTTGTTTGGGCGAGTGTTTAGGGTGAAGGTGGGGGCAAGCATGTCAAGGGAGTATGAGGTAGAGAATGGGACGCCTCAGGGCAATGTGGTGAGCCCGGTGTTGTTCTCTGTAATGATTAATGATGTATTTAAAGAGGTGGGGCGGGGACTTGGCGTCGCCTTGTACGCGGATGATGGGGCCGTTTAGAAAAGGGAAAGGAATGTGAAGTTTGTGATGGCGAAAATGCAGTGTGCTGTGTCTGTGGTGGAAGAGTGGTCGTATATGTGGGGCTTAAGGATGTCGGTGGCGAAGTCCTGCTTCATGGTGTATTCAAATAGGAAGGTGGTGGATGTGAGTTTGGACAGGATATAGGCCGGGTGGTGGTGTTTAAGTATTTGGGCATGTGGTTTTTGTTGAGAGGATGAAATGGAGGAAACGTGGCGTTGGGGAGGTTAGGTGTAGGAGGGCGTTGAACCTGATGAGAGCGGTGGTGGTGGTCAATTGGGGGGCTGACAGGCAGGCGTTGCTGTGCATATTTTAGGCACTGATTAGGGCGGTGTTGGATTATGGGTGTTTTATATATGGGTCAGCGGCTAGAACTGTGTTGGAGGTGTTGGATAGGGTGCAGGCACTTGCACTGAGGTTGTGCATAGGCGCGTATAGGACGACGCCGACAGCAGCGGTGCAGGTGGAGTCTGGTGAAATGCCATTGGCGCTGAGACAGGATGAGTTAGCGTTGGCGTATTGGATGAGGCTGAAGGGGAGCTCTGTGAGGCATCCTGCGGTTGAGGTGGTGGGAAGGTGTTGGGGGGGTGTAGGAGGTAAAGTGAGGGCATTTGGGTGGGTGATAGAGGAAGGTGGAGGAGTATGGTTTGGAGGGGAAGGATGTTAGCCCGGCGGTCGCGTTGGGTGGGGTTCCCCACTGGTTGTTCCCGGTGCCGAAGGTTGATGTGAGGATGTTGGAGCGTAGGAAGGGATGGGATGCTGGCAATATCAGTGGTGGTGTGGAGAGATATTTGAGTGAAGGGTATAGTGGCTATGTGAGGGTGTTTACAGGTTAGTGGTAAGGTGGGAGCAGGGGTGTTTGTGCCAGAGTTCAGCGTAAGGCTTGGTAGGAGGCTGAAGGATCATGTGTCAGTATATACTGCTGAGATGGTGGCAGTGATATTGGGGCTGGGGTGGGTGGAGGAGGTTAGGCCACTTTGGGTGGTGGTGTGTACAGACTCAGCGGCTGTGCTGAGTAGTGTGAAGTCGGGTAGGTCAGATAGGGGGGATTTGTTGGTGGAGATTATGGTGCTGTTGTTGGGGCTGGGCAGGGTGGGGGTGGTGGTTAGGTACTGCTGGGTGCCACTGCTGGGTGCCAGCACACAGGATGAGGGTAATGAAGAGGTGGATAGGGTGGCAAAGAGGGGAGCACAAAGGGGGGAAGTGGATGTGAGGATACTGTATGGGCGGGGGGAGATGAAAGCAATGATAAGGAGGGTGGGGTTGGAATGCTGGCAGAAACAGTGGGGTGAGTATAGGACAGGTAGGGGGTATTATGGGATACAGAAAATGGTTAGGGTGGAGAGTGTGTACAGGAGGTGTCAGAGGGAGGATGTCATGTGGTGTAGGATGAGGTTTGGTCATACAGGGCTGAATGCAACGTTGAGGATGATGAGGAGGCATGAGACCGGATTGTGTGAGCAGTATATGGTAGAGGAAATGGTGGAGCATGTAGTGTTGTATTGTGAGAAGTATGATAAGGAAACGGAAAGGTTGTATGGGCTGGTTAGGAGGGTGGGGAGGGAGTGGGGCATGGGGGTGTTGGGGCGTGGGAGTGGTGGTGGGGTGGTGGTGAAGGGGTTGTTGCACTTTCTCAAGGATACAGGTGTGGGTAAGAGGATATAGGGGTGGATGGCCGTGACCAGCCTCACACTCCGATACAGTAGGTGGCGGTGTATGCTCCACATCAGTTGGTTGCGATCCGCCAGTACTCCACAAAAGAAGAAGAAGATGAGCCCACAGCTGTACTTGATGAACACCCATCAATGTACAAATTGAGGGCAGCATCACGACAACCGACAGTCGTGTCGGACAAATGGATCTATACCGTGAGGATCAGTAAGTGACTCATGCCACGCCATACACAGCCTGTATGTGTAGCCGAATAGTGATGTGCGAATCCTGAACTATTTGTTTTTTTTTAACAAGTCTTTTCAGTGAAATGGGTGTACTGAATCACAGCTCTAAAAGATTTGTTCATGTGAATCACTTTTGCAAAAGTCAAAATCACACAGATTTAGCAGGTGAAGTTGTGCAGAGTCTCATCTAGAGTTGCTTTCAACTCCTCCCACCTACTCCGTTTAGTTTTTTGTGGCCATTCTTTTGTTCCCAGTCTACGAGAAAAATTTAACTTTCATATATTTTAGATTCATTGCAAACCAACTGAAATATTTCAGGTCATTTATTGTTTTAATAGTGATGATTTTGGCATACTGCTCATGAAAATCCAAAATTCCTATCTCAAAGAATTAGCATATTTCATCTGACCAATAAAAGAAGTGTTTGTAATACAAAAAAAAGAAAAAGTCAACCTTCAAATAATTATGTTCAGTTATGCACTCAATACTTGGTCGGGAATCCTTTTGCAGAAATGACTGCTTCAATGCGGCGTGGCATGGAGGCAATCACCCTGTGGCACTGCTGAGGTGTGATGGAGGCTGTAGGGTCTGTGTCATGGGGTCTGTGTTATGTTTTACTGTAGTCAAATGTAATAATGGGCATAACTTAGGTCGACAAATGTTTACTTTATGAAGACTAACTCATTTGCTTTTTGTCTGAAAATTGTTAATTTGTTTTAATGTGTGTTTGAAACATTTAATTCAGCTCTATTATAGAAAACAATATGGTGCCGTTATGAGATAAGAGATAAAATTAAACAGTAGAACAAAAGGATTCATTAAATTCATTAAATAATCTTTTAAAAGATAGCATTGACTTTGAATGAAGTCGGTTCAATCTAAAAAAAATAGCTTAGATGTAGTAAACTACTTTTGCCATTTTTTTGTAGCTTAGCTTGATACATTTTCCTGGGGGAGCTTCAGTGTAGCCATGGCCCCTCCGTCTCATGTTAGGGCACCTATGCCTCACGTCAGGGCCCTTAGCTCTCAAGTCAGGACCCCTATCCGTAGAGTAGGGTCCATAACATTGTCAATCCCTAGCCTAAACCTTCCAGTAGCAAGTCCCCGTCCTCTGGCCTCAGAACCCATTCTCTCCAGAGCCAGTTGGGGATCGAGGGTGTACACCTCAACTCGCCCGACAGTTCAAGGTGGCTGCAACCCCGCAAATTAACATGGATGTCACCTTTCGACCACCTGAAATCACCCTCCGGTCACAAGACTACTGGAGGTTGCTACTCCACCACTAGATGTCCCTTTAGCCGAGGGGAGAGAAATACAATGAATATGCACTTATGAAGTCAACGCATTAATACTTAATATATTCCTTTTTCCCCCCTGAAGCAATAGTCTGGGTTATACAGAGAAGAATGCTTAATAAAGTGTAGAGATGGATAGTATCAACGTTGTTGATATTTACAATCTAACTATCTGACCCTATATCGATTATTTATCCGCGTGTGTAGACAGCTAAGGAAAAGAATGCTCCTGCGAAACAGGAAACGTATTGTTGCCCCCGATAGTCAGTGCATACCTAGCTGGAATGTGTGCGTAATAAGAGCCGAACACTATGAGCGGGCCATAACAAGATATCTTACGTTCCCGTTAATATCTCCACCAGAGATTAACTAACATTAATCTAACACAATTCTATGGCACGCACAAACGTGTACCAGGAGCCTTCGTTAACAAAGACTTAACAAGGTTACTAAAACAAAGAGATTTTATCCTTTCCGCTCAGGTGCCACCTGCTTTATTCCCGCTGCATAATATTTGTGGATCATTTCACTGGATGGAGTTGGAAGAATGCAACACATCTCCACACATTTACATGATTGGATTATTGACAGACATTTAGTCTGAGGGTGAGTGTGTAAAACATGGATAGAGGGAGACAGCTTAGGTGAGACATCGATAGAGAGAGAAATAGGGTGAGGCATGGATAGAGAGAAACAGATTAGGTGAGACATGGATAGAGACAGACAGATAGGGTGAGATATGATAGAGAGACAGATAGGGTGAGACATGGATAAACATGGGGTGGGTGATTAAATGTAAGAGTGCCATGTAGATGAGTTACCGTAGATGTGTATGGTGTTTAACATGCCTGAGCATGTGGACTAAAGCATGGGTGTGTTGATCCTGGCAGAAACGTTATCACGCTGTGACTCAGAAAAACATGGCTTTTCTTCAGGTTTCCAGATTTTATAGAGTTTGTTGTACATAATTTCATTCAGTCAATTATGTCTTTCTGTCAAACAAAAAGGTAAGTAATACTCTGTGCTGTGGTGTTTTTTATCCTCACGGTCCTCTATTGAATGTCCCCCTCAGACTCATACCTGTAGTAGCCAACCACGGTGACGCACAGTGAAGATAAACACCTCCCCGACAAAACAATCTGTCTACAGTCTCATCTTAGCCTATGTGACCAGACAGCACATATCAATGTTTGTCCATGATAGTCTAAATTCCTAAATGAAAAGGTACTTGAGGAATGTTCTACTATGTTTACTATTCATCGAGGTAAAACAAAATATATATTATATAAGTATAAATATTATTTCTATTCATATTTTCATGGTCTGCTGCATTACCTGCACACACAGACAGTGATCCCTGCTGTAGATATTCTAGTCCCCCACCTGCCTGTCTGTTTTTAACAAGAATCAAGCAGCTGTCCCAACCCTCTCAGTACTGCTGGTACCTCCGTCATGTCTCAGCCTGTCCACATTGCCAGCTGTCCTCCATACAAGGACTGAAGCCCGGTCTCTCCTACAGTTCTGTAACAAGGCACACCATGGGGAGAGTGACAATAAGCATAAAGGCTCAGACGTTCACCCCCTCACACACACCCGCACACTTATACACTCACCCTGGCACATGGACACACTCCCATGAGCCCTGGAATGTGTGTGTCATCCGCAACTAGAATGATCTCCAAAATACCTTGATCTGGAATACTTTGTCTCTGTGCCAGTTTTTCTCAGTCAGTCGTGTACTGTATTCTACAATGTCCCTACTTGTTGTGCGATGTGCTGTGTGCCTTGCTCTCTTCTACTGCTGTCTGTTCTTATTTATGCTTGTACCATGTTCTTGACAAACGGTAGGTCTCCCTATGACAACAACATAGTACGAGGTGGTGACTGGAGGTGCTCTTTTTCACAGAAATGTGTCTGTATAGTTTTATCCTTGCCCAACAGGAGACCTCCTGCCATGCCATGATTGTATATAAGAATGTATATTTAACTGATTCATCTGGTAAAACTAAGGTGAAATATTCAAGTAAAAGATTTCATTTTATCTAATCCAAAATGTTATAATGAAATACATTACACACAAACAAGGAATAGGCCCATGGTCATATGTCAGCTAGCCAACTCAAAAACATGATGACACACATTCACAAGCTCAAGCTTGCTTAATACTAGTAATAAGTACATTACTATGCAAGGAGGGACACACACCAACAGAATAGTCTTCCCCCATAAAAGACTGGGAGGCTAGGAGTGAGCAGGACAAAACAGGGAGAGGGAGAGAGAGCTGCCTGGAGACAAGCAAATGAGGGGGTGTTAAAAAGCAAGTAAGCGTGGAGTGGGAATAAAAGAAGACTACGGTGTGGAGAGAGGAGAGACTGTGAGTGTTAATATCGTGGTAGTTAAGAAACAAAGAAGAGTGAAGAGTTAATTCAGGTATAGTAAATACTACTCACATTGTTGTTTTATTTTATGGTTCCATTTCACTGGGTTGCTATGGTGACTGCTTTCAGAACAAGTCTGTGCTAAACCTTCCGACAACTACAAAATGTATTAATGATTGAATCAATACAATGTCAGCTCAAATTAAAGCATACAACAGCTTTCAATAATTTAAAATGTTGATGGTTACTCTGTGTGATTAAAAGTCTGTAGAAGCTAAGAGGAGTACTAGTTTTACTGGCAGTTTTGTTTGGGTTCCCAGAGATTTCATAGGCAATCAGCCAACTGAGAAGAATGAACTACAAGTCTTCACGTTCCCTTTGTTTTTAATGATTATTCATCTGAGCTAATGCATGTTCATTATTTAGTGCATCAGAATAATTTTCTGAGTAACTACTTATCTTTGTACATAGTTTCCATTCATCTAAATAATTATTGTTGTATCTGTATCTATATTTATTTGTATGTTCTATACAGGCTTATTAGAGTTAGAGGTTGTAAACTTACAATTTCTGTCCCATATAGATGATGTCATTCGGCTGGTACTCAGCTGCACTGCTCCTACACCTACTGACCCCTGACCTTCTTCCCACCCGTCACCTCCTCCTGCAGGCATTCCCCACCTCCTCACCGGTCACACACCACAAGATCCAGTACATAACCGATGCATTTTTTGACTACAACTATGATGAAGAGGACTCTTCCCATTCCCCTCCCAACCAGAGTAAAAACACATCAGCTCCTACGACAGTTCCCAAGCAGCACAAGCCCTGTGAATATCACCCCTGCAGGGACAACCAGGCCCCTTGCTCCCAGCTCTCATTCCAGACAGGATGCCTCTGCCCTGGGTTGAGCAGTGGGGACATGCCCCCTCACCCGCCACACCTCCTTGAGTTACTACCAGGCCCTGACGGGAAGACAAAGATACGGTGGTGTGCCCCGGCCTCTGTAGTGTCTGGTTATCGGGTTGTGATTGAACACAAAAACAATGGTCAACACCTTTTTAGGCCTGATTCTCGGAGCGGGGTTATTGGGAAACTTGAGGCAGGAGTCGAGGTGTGTGTAGAGGCGGTTAACATGGCAGGAAACAGTGCCCCCTCGGAGCACTCCTGCCAGCGCTACAACCCCCCAGGCACTACTAACCTGGCCCTGTGGGCAGGAGTCATTGGAGGAGGGCTGGGGCTTCTCCTCTCTTTGACAGCACTGATCCTCTGGAGGAGACAGACATGTCGGAAAGCACAAGGAGACCCCGCAGAGGGGTTGGGAAATCCCTCCTATAGTACGGAGGGAAAGCTGTACATCATTTTCGGATTAGACATGGTGCAGTGACTCAGTTGCTCAATCAGACCTTGACAGGAATGGAGTAAAACAGGCCAACCAGGCCTCAGTGACTAACTTATCATGTTTTTCAGAATACTGCACTAATTTTAGACAATAAAGAACAGAATAACCCCAACAATAACATTCATTTTGACTTAAGAAACAGGTTGTTTGCTGGCAAATTAACCTGTGTACTCTAGGATCATTACAATGTAGGATTATGGCAGTCAGATTCATCTATATGAATAAAAATCTGCTTTAATAAAGTGTTTTTATCAATTTGGCTGTGTGTTGTTTTTAATAGAACTAACAATATGTGATTACAAAATTAATTAATATTGCTGGATGTAATAACATTTATGAATACGATGATTGCAACTTTTACTTTGAAGCTGTAAAAAAATGAAGATGCCGCAATCTCACTCAAAAAATCACCCTGGCAACGAATGAGGAAGTAATGGTTACATGAATATACAGAACTCAAATTCAGAGTTGTACTCACTAGCATCCGAGATGGCTAACTCAGGTAAGTGTTCTGGAAGGCTACTATACCAATATTAAAAATGTCATAATATCAGAATTTGTGAATGTTTACAACATAGTATAAATAATTCAATAAAGGATTCAGTGCAACATATTAAATTATATTCTGTGTGGTTTAACATTTTCTAACTATGAGCTATTATTACAGGTTGTTTTATTTAATTATCTTATAATGGGTCTGAATATGTTTTTATTTTCAAATGTATTTCATTAAATAACAGTTATGCTCAGTGCACAGCAAATTTTCCAGTGTTAACACTCTCATATAGTCAATGAACCAGTGTTAAGTGATACAACTGCATAGTGATAACACCTAGCCAGTGTATTAATTAATACTGGTAACACTGGCTAGTGTTAAATTATTGAGTGTTCAGTGTCTAAATGAGTCCATGCTGACAGTGTTAAATTAACACTGGATAATTAGCTCAAAGGTTCGTTAAAGTTTATTCAGATGACTAGGATAATGCACTTCGACTTCAACCTATTCTGTCTAAACCGGATTAATAATGCATTGTCATGGTGTTACAGTAGAACATCAACATTCCTTCACCTAGCCGACTGTTGTGTAGCCTATTATGGAGGGTCAAACAATACTCAGAATACATCATTCATATTTAAATTAACCACTTGATTTTGAAAATAAAAATGTATAGCAACAACATTTTTCCATTATTTAAATTTGCTCTTAATAATTTTATTGTAAGCTCTTTTATTCATAATAATAGGGTAGAGTGCAGATCCTACTTTTTAATTTAATGCCTGTTGAGCTTGTCAATCAGTGGCAATGGCATTACCTATATAGAATTTTGCCTATTTATTTGGTGGATACTTGTATAAGTTTGATTGAAATGTGAGTGGTTTGAGCCTGACTATGGGTTCTCTGGCTTTACCCGGACATCCAGCACAAGGCAGATTTGGGATAGATAAGCCGAATCATTTACCTTGCCACATCGCTCTCCAGCTAATCCTTGTGTGCAGATCGGGCACCTGTGAAATTAATTGTGGCAGTATAGGCCCTCTTCTCACTACTATAGATTTCAGCCACATATTTGAGTCCTCTCGTGAAATGCTCGAGATGAGACAAAATAATTTCCATACTAGGTGTATTTACATTGTCATGTCTCAAGATGGCAGTCGCGCGTTTGTGGTTGTGTCACAGAATGTGCTTCAAGATGTCTCGAGCTGGGTGCGTCAGCAGCAAAGGCATGGGAGAAGGGGGAGGCTGCAGACCTGGACCCGGTAGATATACGACCCAGGCAGTATTACGCATATGGTTTTATGGCCCACACAGTATTAAGCCCCTGTTGTTCCTGATGCTTCCAATAGGGGGAGGCTGTAAAATGAGCCTAGTATCTTTCAGAACCATAGACTGTATATAGTACTGGACGAAACGTGTGATGTCACTCATTGGTTTGTGAATATCTGATTTGAGTCATCGAATTTGCCGTTTACACGAGAGACGTTATCTGACTGTGACGTTAGCTGAGAGTTGGCAACACTGCTTATACTCTACGTTACACATTTTCACTGGCACAGTCAATGTCAATCACATCATAGCCATGCCCTAAAACACCCCCTGCTTTATCTCCAATTTTAAAATAAATGAGATCATAATTCAAAAAATGAACAGTATTCTGTATTGCAGAAATCTTGAAACTAGCGATTGAGACCATAAACTCATTACGAAAATGTTTACTGAGGTAATAAATTAAGTAGGAAGTCTCATAGACTTCTACAGAAACTGACCTCTTTTGAAACTACGCGTGTCGCCCCCAGCTGGAATGCAAATAGAATGCAGGTTTATGGCACTTCTGCATTTGCTTCACTTTGCTAAACTGGATGCTAGCCCTGTGATCAGAACAGACCTTATAGACCTCAACAGTCGACTCCGGAAGTAAAAATAAAATACAATTTCTCCATTGACAATTGGAATATAATGTACATTTGGTTGCATTTTAGCGAGAGAGTACACTTTAATCAAGCAATTTCTAATTGTTTAACTAGACAAGATCAGGGCCCGGTTCCCCGATATTGCTCACTCTTAGCGAGCTAAGAAGACTCAAAAAGATATATCTTACTGAAGTTGTTTATGTTCCTAAGTGTGTTCCCCGAAGTGTCCATTAGGAAGCTTCTTAACACGCTGCCTCTTAAGTGCGACGTAACAAAGGCGCTGTCCCAAGTGAAGGTGCTGAATTAGTTTGCATCGATTGCTCAGGAATCGATTTTTCACTTCACGCGAAGGTGCATTACGGCGTTAAGAAGGACAACACGTTCTATGTAAATGAAACATTCCTCAAATTATTCCAGTAACATTTATTTTAGCATAGTTTAAGTTATCAGTAAAATATAGACTATTAATTCAATTATCAAATTGTCAGTAATGTGTTCACACGATATGTTGTGACTGGTAGACGAACAGGGTATCCCTCGCTAATCATCCACCCTCCTCAT
>JACXGM010026972.1:0-14674 GCA_016801145.1 Umbra pygmaea
GCAGGAATGCGTGAACCGAGTTAGGCGAGTCCCGCGCGTGCCACTGGGACACCTGCTTGCAACCTCCGAATAACTGCGCGTACTGGAATATGAACACACCGTTGTGTCTAGAGCACTTACAACATCCGTCTCGGGGACCGGCAAATATACCAGGGTGCTGTCGGGTCACGCTCTTTGACAGGAGAACTACGTTGTCCACAAAATCTCATTCTCATTGTGGCTCTTGAGAATGACCATGCTCGTGTCTAGCTCCCCCTCAATCGTCTTTCGTATCAAACTCACCATGCCCGGCAGGTCCTCGACCGAGTCCTCGACCGAGTCCTCGACTGACTCAGCGCTCGATTAGCTGGGTGCTCGTGGTGCGTCTTTGAACCCCTCATCGATATTGTTCTCCTGAGTCACGCTGCCGATCGGGGTGTCGTCCGCGGATCCAACGTGGAAGTCGTTCCCAGCTTCAGCCCTGTTGGACGTAACGCTGTGCAGCAAAGGCGTGTCAGAATCACTGCGGTCGAGTATCCCATCGCCCGTATTGCACGACGACAATGTGTCAACAGATCCGCTGCCCCATTTCATATCATGCGAATCCCACGAGGACGGCTCAGCTGACAGGCGCTGCCCCGCAGCCTTTCTGACCACGGTTTCCGCACCGGGAGCCTCATCGATTCGAGCGGACCGCGGCTCGTCTTCCTGCTCTAGGGCCTGTGTATAATTCCCACATCACGCTGTACCAGCTAAACACGTCGCTCCCCGTGGCCGAGGTCATGCACCACAACACTTCCGGGGCCATGTTGGCGCGATTACCCCACGGCTGATCTGGCGTGGAGAAGTTGCATGACGTGCCAAAGTCGCTTATCTTGAAAACAAAGGGCATGGGCTTTCTGTCTGGCTCGTGACAGACCAAGACGTTCCTGAAGGTAAAGTCTCTGTGTTGGATGGTTCTCGATCTCAAGTACTCCAGCCCTCGGAGCGTGTCCAGTTCCACCGCGGGCACAAACGAGGTATCGCCCATACGCCACGTGAACTCCTGTAGTGAGGCTACGGCTCGTTCCATGACGAGCACGGCTCTACCTCCCAACTGGTAACCGGGGATGTCGCACCAAAACCCTCCGAATGTGCGCAGGATGTTTGGGTGTCTTATAGAGACGCCGATCATCACCTCTTCCACCTGAGATGCGATGTGCGCATAGCGACTGAACGGCTCTTCGATGAAAGGGACGCTCCAGTTCACCACTTCTGGAAACAGGTTGGTTTTCGCAACGAGGCGATCGGCGATCGGCACGGTCACCCCGAAGCCTCCTCGACCCAAGACCTTGTCCGGCGTGGTTATCAGTTCTTCTATGTCAAAGTCACATTTAGTGTCACGGGGTGTCACCATGTCTGTGTACACGCTCCAAGGATTTGCCTTCGCGGTACACTTCAGAGGCTCGTATCGTCGCCCAAAGTTTTCCGCGGTCACCGCGGCCATCCTGGGTTTGGTCATCTCGTAGCTAGAGGGCAAGACGCAGTGGCTCTCGCGCATTGCATTTGATCACCAGGAACAGTACGATGGAGTCGTACTTACAGCTCCGAACCTCGTTGTCGCGCTCTCGTTTAATGTGTACCACTAGCCGACGTTTTCCCTCGACCTGAGGCTCATCGTGGATACTCAGCACTTGGACGTCGCTGAGCTTATGTAGCGCGACAACCCTATTGAGCACCGCCACGGTGTCCTCGTCGTGTCCGAGTGTGAATTCGTCACGTTTTACCCCAAGCCACGCCAGCACGCCTCGTACATCGCTGTAACGCAAGGTCTTAACGTGATAAAGATTGTAGCGATCTACCAGGTCCAGTAACCTTTCCACGCTGCTTCTGATTTGATTCCTCATCTGCTCCATCGTCTATCGACAATCGAGACTTCGTGCGGTATACGTCGATTGTCTGGTACGCATCTGGTGGGGTAGTAAGTAGAAGATGAACGGTTCGATTCGCAGAGAGATCGCGTTCTCCGAACCATAGCGCTGTTCGAGTGCCTGATAGTGGCAGGCGCACCGGCCACGGGGTTGCTGCAAGACACAACGTTCAGAGACTGCGGCACGCTCCAGAAGACTTTGCAGCTCTTGCGAGATATGTGGCAGAGAGCCGATGCATTGTACGTGCCCCGAGCGGATCTGGAGTCTCTCCACCGCATGGAATGCAACACCGCGGTGTGTCACGAAACGCATATCCCCAATCAGATAACGTCCGAGACTCGCAAACTGTCCAGAAACTACATATTTCTGTTGTTTCGTTACTGCATGAGCTCCGCGGCCCCAGAGACGTACAACCGGCGAGGCGTCACCATGTCCAACGGCTTGATCTGCACGTCTCAATGAGAACCCAAGAAACCCGTAGCTCCCTTGTCTGACATACCCGGTAGCTGGCTTGAGACTAAAGTGTGTACAAACTACCCTTCGGCTCCGCCTATACCCCAAGGCGACTTTGTATTTGGGTCGCCCAGTTATCTTCCCCAGCAGTAGCAGCAGCCTTGGCAGCTAACTCAGCATGTGGATCATCAGCAATTTCCAATGTAGCAGCACCAGCAGCATCAATTTCCAATGTAGCAGAAGCAGCAGCCGCCGCAGCCGCAGCCTCGGCAGTTACCCCAATCTGTGGAGCATCCGCGATTGCCAACGCAGCAGCAGCAGCAGATACGGCAGTTTCCTAGAGACATGGACTTCGCAAAGCCTCACGATCCACGGCTCGCGTTATATTCAGACATGACTGAACTCCATCGCGCCGAGCCATCGCATGTCAAACCTTTCAAGGGCCCGGATAAGAAACCTAGAACCAAGAATGTGTTTAGAAAAGGATGTTACGATTCCAATGTTGACAGTGGTGAGGAAGAGTACTGAGTGTGGCTAGGATAAATGTGTAAGCCTTGTACCGGTGTATAGCAATCAAGTGTGTACTAAACCGTATTGTGTTTGAAATCACGGACTCTACAGACTCTCTATTCAATGTAATAACACACACACACACACATAGTGTGTCTGACACCGCTCGTGTTTGACTTTGACCTTTGACCTTTGTAACTGATATGTCTGGGGATAAACGTTCAGTGTACGGGTAAACGGTCCATACGTGGCTATCCAGTCCACGTTTGGAGGAAATATGTTAATTTAACACCACGCTCTGTGGCACTGGTCACTTCTGGCAGACAGAGCGCATCAGCGTAAGACAATGGCAACGTCAGCAACTACCATGGGACGAGGCGCGATGAACCGTCGTGAAGTCTTAAGGGTTGTGCCTCAACAGGCTTTCAGTCAGAGCGAACTTGCGGAGCTGGAGAGACAACGCTCAGTGTACAAACTGACACACGACAAGGATCATTACAAGACCTCGCCTGTCATCCAGCGCGATAGAGCCATGGAGTGTGGCGTGTGCCTCGAGACAGTGTCAACCAAGGCCAATCCGCACGAGCGCAGATTTGGCATTCTGTCCAACTGCAACCACTGTTTCTGTCTGCGGTGCATCAAGAGGCTGCCATTCAGACTCCACTCGCTCCGCTGCGCTTTCTCGCTCGGACCGAGACGCCCGGTCGATCCTTCACAGAGACACGGTTCTTCTAGGTAGCGACAGCCCGGGACTGTAGCACAGGGTGAAAAATCGAAGAGTCTTCGGGTTACGCCCGGACGATCCTCGATGGAGAGTCTATTGACCCTCATAGTTAGGCGTTCGAGGTCCGAGAGTCTCCGTTTCCGCGGAGCAGCTGGAATCCATTCTCTCGGATCTACCAAGACCTTCGGAGTCAGTGACTTTTGCATAGTATCGCACGGGTTCTGATGTTGCTCAGCGAAAGTTTTGCCGTATTCGTACTCACTACGTCTAGCCCTTTTCACCCCTGAGGGCTTATCCAAGTGTGCTAGGGTATCCAAACCTCTGGGCCTTATCTAAACGTGTTATGGGTCCAAACCCTGTGGGGCGTGTCCAAACGTGTATACACACAATCACATAAGGCGTAAAGGAATGCACGACCACGGCGTATTTCCACTGATCTGACAGACCTGAGTAGACGTATGAAATGGAACTGACTCGGATATTCAGATTGGCCATTTACCTGACGAGAAAGCCGGAGAAGTTTGATCAGCTGCTGGCATCTTTACAAGACCACGAAAGTCTGCCCCTAGGTAGAACAGAAAAAGACAGAATTGCCCAGATGCTTAGGAGGTACGAGCCAGACCTGAAATCCCCCGAGAGGCTGATCGAAAGAATGTGCAAGATCCTGACCGACGATATCATGTGGACCGTGGTGACGTTGATACTCCGAAGCAACGACCCGGAGTTCAGAATTACAGATCTCGAGGAGCACGGCCTCGGGGGGCTTGCGAACTTAGGTATGCTCCGGAACGCGCACATAAAGCAGTCAGTGATAGACGCGCTGTCGGACCTCAGCGAAGCTGATTTGGCACGGGTGAAACTGTTGCTGACATGGGAGACCGTGAAGGGTTACCCTCGTATCCCTTACGGACGCATCGAGAGCATTGAGATTTTGCGCATGTACGACATTCAAACAGTGGTTGTGATGAGCCTGATCTTCACGCAAATCGAGCGACTGGACCTGATGGCGCGACTAAGGTCAGCGACCGATATCCTACTCAACTCCGACGTGTCCCCGGGTGCCACCTGACAGGATGGCGCTGCAACAACACCTTACACCATAGAACGGCATTGCAGAATATTTGCTTTCCTATAATGGCACTTGTATACAGTAGCCACTGTCCTTGGTGTACAATAAAAAACAAATAAAAATCCTTATGTACTAACAGTGTGTGTAGTGTGTTCATTGTCAAAGCGAAACGAGGAACGACGCATCTGTCCCTGTGATCCCGTAACCATTAAATGAACAGAGTTGTTAGGAAAGGGGCGCCTAGGGTCTAGTGTATGATCTTTGTCTACTTAAGTTACACACTACATAGCCCCGCAACACCACATGCAGGACATTTCATCCACGGCGCTGACTCGCAACTCTTCACGATGGTCGACCATAATGAGTATTAAGCTAACTACAGGTGGATCAACAACAAGGACAATTTGTTCAAGATCGCCTTGATAGTGGCTCTGGTGCTGATTGTTTTGGGCTTGATCACCTACAGTGTCTGGGCTAAACGTTCACCATCACGTATTTACAAACCATGTTCACATAGTTACTCGTATCTGTATGACCCCGTGTACGTTCCCACGCCATGCACCTTTGAGGATAAGAGGTGTGCTGCGACATGCGCCTTTGAGGATAAGACATGTGCTGTGAACCAAGAGTGGGACGGTCATATCATTGACGCTAAAGACTCTTCGGTGTTGAACTGAGTTGTGAACAAGAGGTAGGGCTAACGTCGGTTTGTCTGTGTATATATATATATATATATATACAAGCGAAAACTTTAGTCTTGTGATTGATGTCTCACTCACACTCTGTGTCTCACAAGAACCCGAAAGACCCGAGGCTGTGTGACAGCCCTAAGGACCCCGAGTGGCTAGTATGACAGAGCTCCGCGTGGCCCATCTGCGACACGACGAGACTTTTATCTGCAACCTGAGTACATTTTCGTGTCAAGAATAAATCTAACTTTGACTTTATGTACAATCCACTATATGCATGTGTATACACTCCCTTTGTATACATTATTACATTGATGTATGTGAATAATAAATACAGACAAATGTGTCTTACACAAAGCCTGCGCGTGTTTATTTGTAGATGCAAGGATTGATATCAAACGAATATTATACACTCAATTGCACTGTGGTCACAGGAAGCCAACTCTGGCTTCTCTTTCTCACCGCGCATATACTTCATACAACACATATACCTAAATGACAAGTTCGCCTTTATTTTATGTAACGGCTGTACACCGAGATCCCATGCTTAGACTTGCCATTGACTGGTCACCCCATGGTTTACACTATGACAATAAACGTAAAGTTACGTGAAACTTTTTATTTCTATTTATTTGCACGGCAATGCTACACACTACCACTTCCTAATAATTGTGCACACATTGATTGTATCACAAGTAAGATTGTGGATTATGATTTCATAGACTGTGCCATTGTTACAATGAATAGTAACGCAGACGATCGTACCATTTCTATGATGTGCAGCAGGACACAGAGTACACGCAGACAGACCCTAGACAAGGTGTATACAGAGACATGTATTCATACAACATGTATAGCATTATTATGTGTCGTTTTAGTGTATTGTCCACAAGCATCTTGTATGGTGACCCTGGTGACGGGCTCTCTCGCGCCGTCCAGGTCTCGATGCACGTTCAGGGTTAACACCTGCCTGTTGATGTAAGACGAGGCGTCGAGTTGTAGTCCCACGTTGTCAGATAGGGTCTTTACGGCGCCGATCAGCTTCTGCACGTCGAGCCTTCCCCGGAGCGCTCCCAGCAAGTAACGTAGGTCGGCTCTCTGCAACTGTGTGGAATTCAGTTCATTTTCCAATTTATTATATTCATTATGTTCCCCCGTGGTTGTTTTCATGGACTCCTTGAGTAGAGCTATGTTGGTGTCTAAGCTCGCTATGGATCTCGAGACTGTGGCTATCGCTAGGTCCACTTCGGCCTCTTCTTTCTTCCTGATCATGGTCATGTAATGATCTCGTTCCATGGGGTGCATGTACAGTGTGGTGGAAAAGTTTACCCCGCAAGAGAGTAAAAAGTCAGTCAAGGTGCACAATCACAGGGCTATGTTGCGCGCGAAGCCGCGGCTGCGCATCTTTGCCAATTTACCTCTGCAAGGACCGAGAGCACCCGGCGCTATCAAATGTCCTGTTGAAAATGGGGTTGATCAAGCGAGAGGTCGTCGGCATGGGGTTGCATGAGAATATACCGGTCCCGCTGATTCTTGGCGCCAGCCTGTCGACCAGAGTTTCCCGGCTCGTGTCTGTGGCACCCAGGAGCTTTTTATCGGATGTGAGACCGACACTATAAGTACCACAGAACGCTACGCCGAGGTCTGGCCGCATTACGTCCGTTTTACCTATACCTCCACACGCTCTCTCCAAGATATCCTTGAAGGGATCTTGGCTGGAAACAAAATGTTTTTCAAACACAAGTCTGTCTCCCGTTTCTTTCTCTCTACAACGAGCTCGCTAGCTCGTCCGCTTCCCTGTAGCACCGCGCATTCGATCATGGAACCCTGCCAGAGAGGCGACTGGAGCACTACGCGGCACATGACTGTGAGGTTTGACGACGACGTAGACGCTATAAGTCACGTAGAGTACAGCTGGGTGCAAATGTTCGACATAGAGAAACGGATACCGAAGTCTGTAACTCTCACGGAGCCCGGCCTCGATGGCATCTTTCGCATTCCCGTTGACTCCTCTGCGATCCCCGGCACGAGGTATATCGTTCTCCGAGCCGTGTACGCGCAGCGTGGAGACGGCTACGGTCTGGTGACAGCCAAACACTTTTCTAACACGTACACCGACACCAGGGGCCACAAGGTGAAAAGGATCAGTGTTCTAGCCAGAGGGCCCTTGGCCTGGGTGATGCTGAACACACCTCGCGAATTGACAGCGCGCCACACGACATATCCTTTCGCAGGGGACGCGGTGTGCGGGTACCAGCCAGAGGTGATCGTGGCGAGGATACACTCATTCATATCCCGTTACGTGCGCAACACCTTCGTGTTCCCCTCGAACACCCCGGACTCTACCGAAGGGGACGATCTGGCCTCAGCGGTGGTCAGTGGGACGATGGCTATGCTAGGCGCTCCGCTTGCGTTCAAGGTTTGACACGAGCAGAGCAGGCTAACACTGGCGCGGCTGCAATGTCGCGGTGACAGCGAGGTTCCGACGATACCCGACGCGCAGTCCGCGCTTTGGGGCACGTGTGTATTGTGGCATCTAGACTCCAAGCTGAGCACTCTGTCACGTGCAACTGTTAACCAACAGACAGAGCTGTCACCGGTCCCGTCTTCGGTGGACTGGTTGCGTGTCGGGCTCACGTATGCGGGTTTAGAGGTGACCCATTGTTCGCGAGGAACTTGTACCAAAGACCTCATACAGACTCCCTACTGGGCAGTTATACTGACGGCCCTGTGTTGCGGAGCGCTGGACCGTTGGACGTGCGAGTTAGACAAACTGTCTGTATTGTTGAGGGTTGACGATAGTCACATTTCGAGCGATCGAGACGCAGTTGAGTTGTGTCAACGCCGCGGGTACGCTTATCGAGCGTCACCCGCGGTATGCGAGCCTGATGCGAAGAGGGTTTCAGCCGTGTTGTAGATAGACAAGTTGCTCCTGGGCGGTATCTGTACCACGCTATGCGCCACGGTCACCCGAAATAGCGGAGGAGATGAAGGGGTCGCAGTAGCGGCATCATTAGAACGAGAAGCCCGTGACCCTGCTTGGTCAGAATGGGAACGTAGATACTGTCTCAATCACCGTAGGATCTACAGCGCGAGCCGAGAGGAGAAATGGGAACTTGAACAGTGTACGGGAGCACTACGGGAAGAGTGGACATGCGGAGGAGAAGTTGACCGGAGGCGAGGAGGAGAAGAAGAAGACGACGTGCAAACAGGCAGCTCACGATTTCCCTCGCCGCGGGGAAAACGAGCGAGAACGAATCAGATCGCCTCGTGGTGGGAGTACGGCTCGAGGTGCTACTGGGGACAAGACGAGGACGAACGAGGACGCTGGGGAGAAGAAGATTGGGAAAAAGAAGAAAGATACCAAGACGGAAAAAGCTATAGAGCGAGGAGAATCTCGTCGACGTACCGGGGACCAGGAGAAGCCCGAGTTGAAGAAGAGAGATGGAGAAAAAAGCGACAGATCAGAAGGAAAGTGGCCGAACCGGAGCCGGACCCAGGCTGGTGGTCGTGGCAGATGATGTGTCGACGGAGACAACGCGGCATACTCGTGTGTGACACGGATGAACAAACGGTCCACAAGCGCAGGTTCTGGGAGCTCTACCTCGCAGAATCCCAACACGCGGATGACGAACACAGCAGATCTTCAACTTCATTCGGTTACTGGAATCGGTTCTCGTGTCATGCTCGTAGATATCATGTCAAAACTCTTCCCTTCGGCTGTCGAGGCGGACTCTTCAACATCTAGCGCAGCGCCCGAAGGCTCCCCGGCGGCACCGCGCACGGGAGCTCCCCCGAGCAACTCCCTGGATGCCACATTAGTAGCAGTTGAGGCGCTGGAGAGCAGTTTCGATGACCTGGCTAAGTGGTTTGAATCATTTGAGAGTACGAAAGCTCGCAACGTCATAGGATTCGATCTGGCTATGGAATTCTGGGGCTGCTACGACCTCGTCATCCGTAGACTGTGGAATGGTCTACGAGACACATTTGGCAAGTGTCGTTTTATACAAAGCGCACAACAGGTCGGCCGCGCGGACCAAACGCTGGAGTACCTTCACGGTATTCTCAGGGGAGACGCAGCCCGTGACCTTAAGGTCGCCCTAGAGGCTCTGTCTAGCCTGACAGAGGACACAAACGAACCCGGATTCAGTGACATACAGAGCGCGGTCCAGACATTGTCGTGTGACACAGCCCTGCTATTGTCGGCGCTTCATATAGACAAGTCCCTCAAGGCGCAATGGCGCATCCTATGCCAGATAGGACACACTCTCATCCATATGGTCCAGTATCGCGGTGACCAGCATTGCAATATGATAGCCGAGTGTACATCCGCTAGACAAGAAATCGACCTGTTGCGAAGTGAGCGTGATGAGGCTAGGGATCAGCTGGACCATAATCAGGGCATCGTGAACCAATTGCAGACTACATCAGCATTGCTCCGAGAAACCATTGACAAAAATGACAGTGAGGCACAAGATCACATCAGGAAACTAAAGAAGTTGAACGACAAGTCTCGAGTCGCGCAGGAGGACTTGAAAAACGATATGATTAGAATTAAAATGGTAAACGAGAAAGACAGGGTTGAGTGGAACTGGAAGAATTGCACGCGCAGCTAAAAGCTTCCGAGGATACTATATCCACGATTCAGAGGAGCCACCTACAGCAACGTGACGAACTCGAACAGCGGATCGCGACTCTGACACAAGGTAATGAGAAAGTGACGAGCGATCTGTCAATGCTTGAGAGTGATATGCGAGCCGCAGATGCAAGGCACGAACAAGAGCTCGAGAATGGACGCCTTGAGATGAGCATTGTTAACGACAGTCTGTCCAAGCAGATAGAGCTTGTCCAGTGTCTTATGTGTACAAACGCCACGAGTGAAGAAAGAGTGAATGTACTCAATCGGGACTTGGACATATGCGCTGATGAAATTAACACTCTGAATAATAAGACCAAGGAATTGATCGTGTGCAAGAGCACATTGTTTTCACTATGCCAGTGCTTTGGTTTTGACATAGACAAGTTTGATCCTGAAACTGTGCTAAA
This sequence comes from Umbra pygmaea, assembly GCA_016801145.1. NCBI lineage: Eukaryota > Metazoa > Chordata > Actinopteri > Esociformes > Umbridae > Umbra > Umbra pygmaea. Next base: position 10,381 of record JACXGM010026972.1, read on the forward strand.
TAAAATCAGGGATCGGAGAGACGCCTCGGTTGAAAGGATCGAGCGTGTGCTTAAACGAACGTGTATTCGTGTTAATAAGGGCACGGAAAACGGCCACGATCAGGGAGAACCAGACGATATGGACATTATGTCCGATACGGGCCCGTTGTTCAAAGAGTATGAGAGACAGATACGCACCATCGTAGAATCTCTGAGTTCAGAGCATACACCAATGGAGTTGAGCGGTGAAAATAGAATTGGCAAAAGCCCTGTCAAACGAAAAAAAGTGATTGTGCGCGACATCGACCAGCCCTGCTTTAAGAAGCCAGGAGCTAAACAAATAGTGAAAAATGAAGCCTTTGAGTCGCAAGCCACACAGGATGTCAAATGTCTCGAAAAACACAGTAAAGTGATAATACAACCGGATAGTTGGGTTTCTTCATTCGGTGAACACACCCAAGGCCAAGGCCACAGTGCCGTTCACACATTTTACATTGAACTTGGGGAAAAACATGACCTTGTTAGAAAACCGATACCGGCTTACATCGCGTCTGGCCTAATCGGGCATTTTGGGGCTGTCAAGATCGTCAACTTAGGACATCGGAACCCTGTACATACTCTATTGAGTGTGCTACAAGCCAACAACGAGGAAATTGAGGCCTGTCCTGAAATCTCCCAAAGCGCCTGTCATTGCGCACAGATGGACCTGATCTCAGAAAGGCTTAAATGTACCCTTTTCATAGCTTGGACTCCAACTGGGGAATACGAGCTATATGGCAATGAACACAAGGATACGTGTTTGTATACAATCATAGTATACAAACCACAAGGCCTGAGATTGTACTACCTGCTTTCGGTCAACATTGACACGTTGTACACGTACAACCTTGCAAAGCTTCCGGACGTGGCACGGTTTTATCCAGAAACCCCTAGGTTTGAACATAGAACAGATGGTACATGTCACGGGCCCGCTTCCTCGAACCCCACACATAGTGTAGATTCAATCGAAACTAGTCAACTGACATTACATGATATGGTTAAATGAATGTAACGTGTGCAACAAAGTGATTTATCAAAGGTTTATTGTCATTGAGGAATTCTATTAGTTTATATAAGGTATATTGTTTCCTTTAAATGGATTGTGTGTACACCAAAATGGCAATAAAGTACTTTGTCAAAACAGCTTTCCATAATTCTGACTGAAGCAAACACTCTTCAAAGTGTAGTGACCACATTACTAAAAAGAGCACATATTATGGGTGTAGTATTTTTAATCTGTTTGTTTTAACAGTGAAATGCAAATCGTATTAAAAGTGTACAGTTAACACAAGCAAAATGAAATATAAAAGGATTATATGTATATATATGACAAAAGCCCTGTAACATAATATTGAGAATGGTATTAAGTAAAAGCCATCAAGCTCTACTGAACATTGAAAATATAAATCGTATTAAAAGTGTACAGATAACACAAGCAAAAATGAAATCTAAAGAGATTATATGTATATATGACAAAAGCCCTGTAACATAATATTGACCATTAATTAAAAGTCTCTAAGCTCTACTGACGATATGGAGTGTCAAAAGCTTGCAACTAAAGCTTAGTGTTTTTTTTTTAAATGTGAAGATCAGACAGGGATGAGTGGTGGCTTAAAAAAAACATATAGAAATACAGTAAGGAATAGATACACCATTTTTACGTTGACTTCTTGGCATGTCCCATCAAAACTTTGTACACTGGTCCAAGACCACGAGGGGCCCTGGGAAAATAAACCCCTTATTCACTTTTCGACATAAAAGAAACAACAAAATGTGTTTTTGTTGTTCTTGTTTTTTTTGTGATAACTATTTAAACCATACAAGTAAATGGCTTAGGATCTTGGACCTTTGTAGAGGCTAAAAAAAAGTCAACTGTGGTATGCCAATACAGATCTGACACACCTTAGACCTTGAAGGTGTTAAATAGTGACATTTCATTGCAACTCCAGTTACAATTAATGGTCTCGTAAATGGATCATGTTCAATTAATATAGTACATTGTCACTCACAACAAACATAACTCTTTATCATACTGAGGTAAACACTTTTTGAAGTGTTTTGATAACATTATCACAAAGACCACATCTATTTTTGTTACATGTACATGTTAGATGTCTACATGTTGCGACCCAGTCCTTCTGCTTGTAGCATGCGTGACATGTAAAATCAAAGTCCTGTGGTATGTCTATGGACATGTAACCGTTTGACTCTTCTCTGCAAACCCTGCAAATGATAACGTTATTTCTAGATAGTACTTGTATACAGCTTGAGCAACAAATATGACCACATTCGAGAAAAGCGTCAGAAGTGCTATAACAACAAAAACACGCTAGGGGATTGTCTCCATTCGATTCGTCGTCTGACTGATTTGATCCAGAGGATACCTTTGATCCCAAAAGGACAATGTCATTATCAGGCTCAACCTCCAAAACACACATTGCCCCGTTTCCATTCATAACCTTGACAGAAGGGAGAAATCGACCGTCTCGCTCGATGACATCGTTTATTGTTGACATTATGTCCCCGTAGTAAAGGGCAAATGGTAAGCATTCAATCTCCGATCTTGACTTGGATCTGCCCAAACTGTGCGATGACGATGGTGACGCCGATGGCGATGTGACAGATGGTAACAGGTCAGACACGGCGCGGCTGCGACTAGGAATTGTATATGGCCTATGTTTCAAAACATGCCCTCGGCTTCAAACGTGAATATATTTCATGTTATGGTAGAACTGGCACTGCTCATCAGCGTCTTGACCAAAGGTATTGGTGTACGGGATTGTGTTTACATAAACCACGGCCATGTTGTGGTCACTCAGTGTAGTACAGGGGGCCCTTGCGGACAGGGAGATTCGTTGATTCCACATGGTGGAACAGCTGATGTCATGCTTCTTCATGAGGTCGTAGATCGTCTGCGGCTCTCTACATTGAACAGTCACCATCTTGGTTGTAGATCCAGGCATCAAGACAGTGACGGTGTGCCGGGTCTGCGGATGAAAAAGACACACAAAACGCAGTTGATATGTAAACAGTCGTTGTGACAAATTAGTTACTGTACTGTGATACACCCTGACTTTATTCTAATTTAATTCTAATGCCAAGAACATTACTTTAAACCATTTCATGTTACCAAGGCTGTTACTGTATGTTAAATTATAACCACAGCAAAGTCAACTTGCAAGCAAAGCATTCTGGCGACTGGGTGAAGATTCTCTTGTGACTGACAGAATACCAGTTTCACAATTAACACAAGCTATTATTAAAACACTGGGGTTTTTTATACCATCAGTGGTGTGTTCCTAAACATTCACCCCATACGCTCCCGGGGTCGTGTCAACCCCAAAGAATAGGATGATGGGCCGTTGCAACTCCACTCCCTGGTGTGTTTAACAATGTTAAGATAAATAACATTGAGAAATCTGACATATCTATAATCTTGATATTGTGTTTCAAATTAGACTATTTTTAATGTTGTGTTGTATGCAAACAGCATTGTTAGTGTAGTTTATTTATTTAGCCTTTACCCAGTGCTTAATTTGTCAATTTTTGAAGGTCCAGGAACACATAGGCCCAAGAGAGGGAGGGAGGACAAGGATCCGGCAAGGTCAGAGGTAATGGAACAAATAGAAAAAAAAAGAGGGAAAACAATGTAGAAGCTAACTCACACCCTTTACCATTATAGCCACACTGTGTTAGTCCATCACCGTATGATGGTGTACCCATCTATAAACTTCCCACTCCGTAGCACACCATAGGGGTCTATATTGTAAGAAAAAAAAGATCTATACCCATTGGTACAAAGCTCAAACAAAGAAATTCAACAGTCAATGTACGTTTGTTTTTGTACTTGAATTGACGCAATTCCTTGAGGATTCTACATTTAAAAAAAATATTTTATGCACTTATGTCATCATCAGCTATATAAAAATATTAATGGGTATAATGATTTTAATAATTATTGTATTCTTACTTTCCCATTTCAACGGGAATTGCGGCAATCACAGGTCTGTCTTTGATAAGTCATGAATTTTAGGCATTCCTTTTTGTGTAACAAAACACTACATTGTGTAGGGAAACATTACCTTATATGAATCACTAATTTCATATTTTTTAAATGTAATGAAATAGGATTTATAGCTTTAAAAAAAGCGCGTTTATGAAAGAGGATTGCCTTTTCGCATGGAAAATACTACACCGATATTCGCTGCCTTAAAATCGTCACCAGCCCTTTACCCGCAAAATAAACTAGACCCATTAACAAAACTCAACCATGGGA
>JACXGM010026973.1:0-14673 GCA_016801145.1 Umbra pygmaea
TCTCCGGCATCCGGCAGAAATAGAAGCTCTGCGTATCTGCTCCGCAGGGCTGCGGATCGCCGGAGCTGGGACGGAGTCGGAACGCAGCCGTTCCGCAGTCAGTGAAAATACAAACATTGACTTTAATGGAAACCTATTGACTCCGCCGCCGTTCCGGAGCAGATCCGCAGCCGTTCCGCAGTTGGTGGAAATTGCCGGTCAGTACACATCTGTCGCTCCCGACATTAGAAAAAAAACTTCACTAACACACGGTCAACTCCATTCCTTCATCTGAGAGATTTCAAACAGCAGACAATGGGAACCATCCACAGAGATAGTCACAGTATACTGGCACAGTATTCAAGCCACCATGTAAGTTAACGCCTATAAGGCAAAAAATATTCCTGCCAGTAACTGGTAGTCTACCAAATATCAGGAATATGACTATTTTTATAGTATATATAGTTTATTGATGATACTCTGTTTGCCATCACAATAAATCAAATGATTAGCAATGAATGTAATGTATGTGTTACATGAATATGCCATTACATAGTCAAATTCAGACCATAGGTGAAAAATCATCCTGTTAACTAGACCTTTCGTTTACTTCAGCAGATGGTAAAGCTATTGCCTAATTCTAGCAAGATTATCAGTCATCAATATATGGGGAATTCATAATGATATCACATCAGATAGTAGGCTTTAGTACTAAATGGTAGACTATAGTAAAATTAAAAGTGCTTATACCTGCTAATTGTATTTGTTGTTTGTTGATTTCCAAGTATAAAACTTGTGGAAATCTTTTTAGTGTGTGTGTGTATCCGTTTTTTTTTACATTTCCATCTCATTTACAAAACCGTGATAATATTGATAATCGTGATAACTTTGGTCACTATAATCGTGATATGAAATTTTCATACCGTCCCATCCCTAGACTGATCTAACCCAAATCCCGGGCAGCACTATGCTAATTTGTGCTTCCTCGAGCAGGAGGTCCGGGGAAAAACAGAGAACCCATAGTCAGGCTCGAACCACTGACTATCATGATGCAGACTGTCCTGCAATGTAGCGACTTAGCCCACTATGCCATTCGGACCCCATGTGTGTGCCCTAATTGTTTGTCCAATTGTGTACTTCTTAAAACTGAGGAGGTACTAGTTTTAACATTCTCTGGAGCTGGCTAGCTAGTCTTTTTCAAATCGTAAAAACATTGGTTGCTTTTGATGATTCCTCATTACAAGAAGCTTTGGACATGGATATTGTGGTTTTGCTTACAACCAGAAAATACAGAGGACCCGTTTCTACTAGTGAAATGCAGAAAAGCTTTATTTTTCATAACTGCATAATGCAATCCGCACATTTGATAGCAAGTATAGATTTGTATTTTCAGATACATTTCCCCTTGAAAACATAACTAATTCTTCTGGTATATTTATTGTCCAGTCCAGATTAGCTATTTTGTTAAGGGATAACGTGATGTGCATTTTGTTTAAGTACTGAAAAGGACATTGATTGCGGCAAGCTTGATGTAGTGATCTATACCCCTGACTCAGAAACACACGTGACCTAGATGGATGGGTGATCGAGCCCCAGCTGGTCCAGTGTCTGTGCCTTTCCTCTCTGTATCCCTCTACATACCTGAGTCCCTAGACTCTTCTTTCTACTGTTCTGTCTAATAACATAATAACATTTTGTTGCTGCTGTTCTCCACAGGCCATACATGACATGACTGCTAAAACACTGTTATGTTTGCTGTAGTTTAAGAGGGGACATTCTCTGGAAATTCATCAGCTACAATCACAACAGACGCCAGCTCACTGTGAAGCAGCATGGAGTGGTTTAATTAGGCCTATTAAACACCTCTGATAAATTGCTGTTGGTAATTTAAAACTAATTGTGGTAAAAATGAACGCCTCATCTGAGATTGAATCAGTTGAATGAGTGTGTGTTTGCGTGTGTGCATGGCTGTGTGTGTGCATGTGTGTGTACACTGTACAAATCTGAGGTAACCTAAGCTTCAGTCAAGTGTGCTGTGAATTTGTGGTACACTGGTGACACCGAAACCTAATAAATATAAAGATGATTAAAGGACGTTGCTTGGCATTTAAATCAAAGAAACCATCCACAGACCTTACTGCAGTGAAACTTATTGCAGATAAATGCATTGTAAAGCAAAGTGTACAGTACTGGCACTGTTGGCAATGATGATGTGAGGGAGAGGAGAGAAAGGGGGACAGGGGGGAGATAGTGGAGAGGAAAGGAGACGGAGGAGATAGGGGAGAGTAGAGGGGCATCCATTCAGTGAACGCCACAAACAGCCCAGTAATCCCAAAACAGAGAGAAGGCAGATTAGTTGTATCATTCCCAGTCGTCAAATCTGCTTTAAAAAACATCAAGCGCACACATGCTTTTCTGAATGCGGCCTACCTAGCTGATACGATCGCCAATGCATGAATGGTCCTAAACTATATGTCTATCTGATGGTCGGGGAACATTCTCTCCAACAAATGGTTCCATTGTTGTATTTCACGTATGCACTTGACACATAGCTACGACAATTCGATAAAACAGAGCTGTTGTTCTGAAACTAATGTTAAAGGAATCTTTCAGAATGGAGTCCGCCTATTGAACATTACAGTACAGTAATCATCGCATCAATAAAAAATAAATATAGTGATTTCTGAAAATGGAACAGCCAGCCTGCTTTTAGCCAAGACAGACTTTGTTTATGTTACAATGTGTGTGGGGGGCTGGGGAGAGTAAATGTAAGCAGGTGGTCTACACTGATTTAACATTTTTGTGGAAAGAAAATGTATAAGTTGTACCGTGTCAATGTGCAGTATATTTTTACCAAATATAAACGTTCCAACTGAACCTGCGTCATACAGTTACTGGCTCCCAGACGGAGGGGCCATTTGAGGTTCACATCTTCCTTGTATCAGAATGTGAGGCATGTTTGGGCTTGTCCAAGCTGTTATTAACTAGGTAACATAGATGAGGATGATGTAATACAACCACAGTGCCATCTAGTGAAGCCCTATTGAAACACTGCTCCATTATACACAGATCTAATCCTTAATGAGATCTCAATATTCAAGATGTTTGACAAGAAAAAAATAAACACCCAGTGGTGTGATTCTAATGGCTGACGTGTGTATTCATTCTATTTTGTGAATGGAAATAATGAAGATTAATTATTAGGAATGGTTTCTGGAGTAGCAGGTACACAATGATACGGTACCTGTAGTATTTGCTGACTGGTTAGGCTGTGGTTTGAGCATTACAACTAAATTATTTACATTATGAAAACTAATCAAGTAATGGGTTAAAATGTAATTTCAACAAAGTATGTGTGAAGAATTCTTCATATGAATGATGTTGTATGGCTGATTAGTACCCAGTTTCGAAGCAATTAAGTAATTTCATGGAATAAACTAAGGAGCAGGATTACCCATTACAGCATTAACAACTAAGCTACTGTATGATACACATCAATTAGCTGATATGGACTGAGAGCCTGCTTATCTGACATTCATTTTTCAACTTCAATGAGAAGTGACTAACTGGAATAAGCTTAACATAGAGAAGGATTGACTGTTCCTTTGACCTATATTCCAGAGCCTTGAACAAAAGTGGAACGAATCGGACACACTGCTTCAGTTTTAATGCATATACAACACACACACACACACAGACACACACACAGACACACACACAGACACACACAGACACACAGACACACACACACACACACACACACACACTCTTTCATTCTGTAACACAAAACTCAATTTGGCACATATGAAAGAAAAAGCTAAAAAGTCCATTATGTACACACCACAGTAGTAGTAGTAGTAGTTTATTTTGAACATGTAAAAAATAAGAAAATATATAAATGCATACAGTACATACACACATATACATATATACATATACATACACACATACATATATATATATATATATATATATATATATATATATATATATATATATATATATACATACACATACACACATATAATAAAATTAAAACAACAGATAATAAAACAAAGAAAGTAATAACTGAAAGTGCTAAAACTACAGTGCCATGCATTGCCACAGCAACAGTTGCAGTAGGTGCTGTTGCAACGGTAGCTCAAATCAGAGCCCTCAGTCTTGGAGTATCATCCATTATGCAACTGCCTTGAAGGAAGGAACAGAGAGGAATGGAGGAAGGAGGAGAGGAGCAGAACAGATTGTGGAGAGCAGAGGAAAGAAGCTGGGAGGAGGGAGGGATTACCTGCACCAGGGACATCTTCCTCATCCCTTGTCCATCTCTCCAGGCGGCGGAGCCCCTATCTGGGTTACATAACACGGTATCGAGCCCGGCCCTGTGAAGCCATTCCAGCTGACTGACAGCATTATGTTTATCTTCATCGGCTGTCAGAAAGGGAATACTGGAGTAACACTTCAGTTCACACCATGTAGTATGCTTTTTATGTCACAAAAAATGTTCTGGGCCTCAATAAAAGACCTTCATAAATGGACCAAAATTAGTCAGGGGGTGTGGCTCAGAACTTCTGTGGGTTGGCGGGGTTTGTGTCGAACGTAGAGGTCTTGTTTTGTTGCACTCCTTGTGGTTGGTCTGGTGGCTGCTAGATCAAATTTGGTTGCCAGTGAACGTGTTCTTCTTGAAAACATGTTGATGATGGAGAGTAAATCACGGCTAAGCAGTGATTTGATATTTGGCACAACTGTTTGATGACACTACATCTTCCAGTTAAATAGTTGTTGGGCAACTATTAATGTGCAGAATAGTTATGCAACTAAATGAAAAACAAAATAACAACAACTTACTTGTTGATGTTATCTGTTGAAGTGAGAATAACAAACAAACAGCTCACAATTTACAAATAAATATTTTTGACATTTCAAAACAAATCAGTGACCAATATAGCCACCCTTCTTTTCAATAACAGTCACGAGCCTTCCATTCATGGAGTCTGTCAGTTTCTTGATCTGTTGACGATCAACGATTTGTGCAGCAGCAACCACAGATGATGAAGAAGACCATGTAATTATTCTTTCATCTTTAAGGCGTTTACTGGCTAGCCACACAGTGGCGTACTTCGACGCATGCGATGGAGTACTGTTCTGCATAAAAATCATGGTCTTCTTGAAAGATGCAGACTATTTCCTGTACCATTGCTTGGTCTTCTATAAACTGGCAGTAGGTTTGGGAGTTGACTTAAGAGTCCATCTTCAACCTGAGAAGGTCCAACTAGCTTATCTTTTATAATACCAGCCCATACTAGTACCCCACCTTCACTTTGCTGGCGTCTGAGTCGAAGTGGAGCTCTGTCCCCGTTATTGATCCAGCCACGGGCCAATCCATCTGGTCTGTCAAAAGTCACTCTCATCTCATCAGTCCATAAAACATTTGAAAAATCTGTCTTCAGATAGTTCAGTGGTGGTCGGGTTACAGCCTTCCTTACCATGGCCATGTCTCTAAGCACTGAACACCTTGTACTTCTGGGCAATCCAAGAAGGTTGCAGTTCTGGAATATGAGCGCACTGGAGGATATATGCTTCGGTATACTAGAGGTTTCCAAACTCGCGTGCGACAATGTGACGTCATGGGAGTGCCGTAACTATTTATACTTGTGCGTGAATGTCGAGACATTAGTTACAGTCTTCTCCTGAACAGAGGTGTCGCAACTGAGGAAAGGCTACTGACTGATATTTCTACAAACTAGAAGAAGAAGAAAAAGGTAAACAATGGCAAAACTGGCAGCAGCATTGACGTCAATGTCAACAAAGACTAAGATGATCTTAACTGTGTTGTTATGAACCATTTAAAGTTTTATAATGCAAACCGAAGCATTGAAAACTATGTAAGTTTATTAAAAGTATAGTTTAAAAGACAGTACCGTTCATGTATACAGCCAGGCGCAATTTTCGGAAAACAGACTCGACCAGTCAAACCACAAACGCCATGCTGCTTGAGCTGAAACTGTCACTTGGAATCTTCCATGGCAAGAGGTTTTGCGGTCATTCATGCAGAACAATGAGCAAGACTTACAGCTGGCAATGCAAACTAAAATCAAACACAATTTGCTTAACAATGGGTTTATTTTGCGCCAGAGTTGTCCTTTAAGTATACTGCACGTTTAAAGGGTTCCTGGTAGATTCATGTTTGAGTCTTCTCAAATCTTTGGCAAGTAATTTGTGTCTTTGGTAACACTTTATTTTGAGAGTCCAAAAAGTGTATCTGTAGATGCTCTACAGATTATCTGCAGACTATCAGCAACATTTTAACAAACTATCTACTAACCCTAACCCTAATCATAACATTAACCCGTCCCCTAATGTTAAGCCTAACCTTAATCATTACCCTAAAACATATTCTAAACTTACCCCTACCCTTAAACTACACAATTAGTTGCTTATCAACAGATAGTTTGTTGATTATATGACGATCAACAAACTATCTATAGAGCACATACAGATGGAATTTCGGACTCTCCAAATAAAGTGTAACCATGTCTTTTTTCTCAACACATTTCTTGCAACACTGTTGACTATTTGCAACAAAAAACATTTGATGATTCGGTTACACTTTATTTGGAGAGTCTGACATTCCATCTGTATGTGCTCTACAGATAGTTTGTTGATGATATGACTATCAACAAACTATCAACAAACCATCTGTTGATAAGCAACTAATTGTGTATTTTAAGGGTAAGGGTAAGTTTAGAATATGTTTTAGGTTAATGGTTAAGGTTAGGTTTAACATAAGGGGAATGGTTAAGGTTAGGATTAGGGTTAGGGTTAGTAGATAGTTTGTTAAAATGTTGTAGACAATATGCAGATAATATGTAGAGCATCTAGAGATGGACTCTCAAAATAAAGTGTTACCGATGATTCTTTAAACACCCCAACAGCTTAGCAATTTCAAAAGTGCTGCATCTCTCTAAAACTCTTTGAAATGTTTGACTTTTCTGAGTCAGTTAAATCTCTTTTTAGACCCATTTTGCCTGAGGAATGGAAGCTGCCTTAAAATTATGCACACCATGAGAGCAGGGGTATTCAACTCTAACCCTACGGGGTCTGGAGCCTGCTGGTTTTCTGTTCTACCTCAATATTAATTGGACTCACCTGGTGTCCCAGGTCTAAATAGGTGTCCCATGTCTAAATAAGTCCCAGGTTAGAGGGTTGCAATGAAAAAGTGAAGTGGATCTGGCTTTGAGTTTTAGAGTTGAGTATGAGGGATATAGGGTGTTGATCTCCTTAGACCACACCCTCCCTAATAAAAAAAACACACATCACCTGATATGCGTAATTCCAATAAGCATTCCAGTTTATGCAGCTTGGAGCTAGAACATATGCATAATAATAATGATATGGTCAAAATACTGACATGCCTAATAATTGTGCACAAAATGAATATATAAGTATATATTTTTTATCTTAGAAAATATATTTCAAAAAGATATCATGGCTATGATTTTCTTGGAATTTCATATTGAAGAGGAAATGTTTTAAAAAGGAGGCTGAAAATGAATTCTTGACAGAAAAGGAATAGCAGATGAAGACCCCAAATGAACACTGCCAATCGCAGCCTTGCCAGCACAGGTATGCCTCTGAAAGCCTTCCCAGCTCGATTCTCGGTTGCTATGATGCTGAGAACAGTGAAGCACTCAGAAAGCATTAACCAACCAGGCAGCACGTCACCACTAGAGAGGGCAGTGATCAGGCAGCCGAGTCGCAGGCAAAAAGCTACATCATCAGGGGCTCTATGTCTCCAGAGTAGAATTAGCTTCTAAACACAATACCATCCTAATAGTTATCCTCTAGCCTCTTTAACTAAACTATATCTGTCTAACTGTGTGTGTCTGTCTAGGTGTGTGTGAGTGTGTGTGTGTGTCCATGTCTGTATAGGTGTGTGTGTGTGGCACAGCTTCTGGGGATTAATCCCTTGTCATTTTAAACATTTTGAGATTAGCCTATGGCTTGCTAGCCAGTTAATGGAAAAAAAACATTGGGGTGACAATGTGTTGACGTATCTGTATCTTTAATTTGCGGGCTTTAGGAGCACAAGGCTGAATGGGAGGCCGGGCACATGGAGGAATTCACGCTCTGTGGCGAGAATTGACAGAAAGTGCTTGGGAGCTGCTGTCTCCAGATGGGGGTTGAGAGAGCAAGAATCCCCGCTGGGCCACATGCAAGAGGCAGGAGATAATTAGCAGGCATGTGGGTAGACTGGGATCTGTTTGGGGCTGAGAGGAGTAAGTGCAACACACACATACACACAGAAACAGGAGAAAGTTCAGCACTAAAAATCTATTTCCCTGTCTATTTTTAACATATTCAAACCTTGGATTATGTTCTCAGAAGCTATTGCTTGAAACATTGCCTGGGATGAAGAGCATTTCTCTGAATTCCTTGACACGATTTGAGTCCCAATTACCTTTAAACACAAGGGAAATAAAGGTAACCTGAAGCCACAGGTTGCTTTTGGAGATCAAAGATTGTTTTAATATGTTTCTGTCATACGTACCGAGTTGAAGAGGAATGTTATCAATGTACATGGATGTTGTTCATATTACCATGATTCATAGGCCGAAGTACAATATAACAGCCCAGGAATTTGGAATGAGATTTTAAAAATCATAATTGAAAACACTAATGATTAAAGGATGATTGATAATACATCAAGATTCATAGTCTCTTTACTCAGTCCACATTTCTTGTCCGATTTAAATGGTAAGGATATTTAATCAATTTTAAGTGCAGCCCTCTGGACCTCAGTTAAATCCCCCTGTGAAGGAAATGATCCTGAAGCCCCTGCAATACAAAAAGATAAATGAGAAAAACTCTTAAAATGCAGGGTCTGCAACTTCAAAATCATATCTCTTCCCCAATTGAACTGTTTGCAATGTTTACAATCACCATAGCTGTGTCTGTTAAAGTGAGAGCAGAATAAACAGCCAACCCAGGCATATTTAGAACCGGACATTTCCCATACACAAATAAACAACGTTGGAAGAAAAAAAACGCTATCTGCCATCGCACAGCTTCAGAACACAGACTTCGCTGGTAATCTTTCCCAGGATCCATGAATGCCTGAAGTCTTCAGAGGTTTGGTATGAGCATTTACTTTTGTTAGTTAGGTCTGCATGTGGATACGGACCAAACCACACACTGTTCCCTAGATAGTACTGTACTTCAGACCAGGATTCATACTTCGACATGAATACACTGCATATGATAAAGAGTGCCAATTGGGGCAGAGAAATTCACTTGAGGGACCGACCAAGCACTAAGCGGCCATTACATACAAAAGTCTCCATTGGTCTGTAGAAGAACAGATAAGAGGGGAATTGTGTTATGGTGTGTTTGTGGTGTGTGTGCGTGTGTGCGTGCGTGCGCGTGAAAAAAATGTGGTCACCAGCCACAGACCCATTCATTCGAGGTGACCCAGAGGAGTCGTAGGGAATCCTAAAACAGAAAGTCCAGTAGCTAATGTGTCTGTGGAGCCCATTGATCCATCTGGTAGAACAGAACACCCGTCCGCCTCTCATTCAGACTGTTCATGTTTCACAACAGGCACCCAGGAAGACAACGAAAGGTCATGCAGAAACACATATTATGCTAGACATTCACGAGGTGTACCACTCACTTTGGCAACATTAGTGTTTAAATCATTTATATAGGCTAATGACTTCATACTAAGAGGTTTTCCATTGCTATGTTGGGACTTTGTAACTTAATATACTGCTGGTGTGAACTCTGGTTCACAGATTCTGTAGGATAACTCTGGTTAAACGTACTGCACTATATACAGTATGAATAAAAAAGTCCACACATTATTGTAGGTAAGAGAGATTGTCTATTTGGGATACATGTTGTGTGAATCGAAGAGAATGCATGAAGGATGAAAGAGTAGATAAAGAAAGAGGCATAATTAACTCTTCCATTCATCCAAGTCTCAACATGACAAAAGCCAATTAGCCTTGGGTTGTGTTACAGTAGCTTTGGGTAGTGGAAAATTCGATTCAGATTTTGGGGATATTTGGTGATTTTGGGGCGGGATAGAGGTATGTGTTAAAGATAGAGTTTGTGGTCTGCTTAGGCACAGTTTCCTGCAGTGTCTGATTGTTTAGTGACAATCTTGAAAAAAGTTCAGAACAGAGTCATCTCTATATTTTGTTTTATTTGACAGTATTAAAGTCTTGGCCTTGGTTCTGCCAACAAAATTCGGTCAGAGGGGTTGCAGATTAGGTTATTGCTTTCAAAGAGCTTGGTGGCTAGAATAGTTCAGGCAGTATCTGGTTCACCTACTTAAAGCATTTCATGGTTAATTATATAAATTAGTTGGAGACACTGGGATCGTGAGTGGTTAAGTTTTATCTGTGTTAAGCATTGCTGGTTTTGATGATAGTTAAGCATTTTTGATTTGCCCTAAAAGTGGGGAGATTGATATTATTAAGTCATATATTAAGCCATACATTTTACATCATCAGATTAGTAACATACACGCTTTTATTTTTAATTTCCTTCAATTTTCAATTTTTCCAAGACACACAGAGATTAGAAGTCTTGTTTTACTTTTTAGTTTAAAGATTTACTCCTTTTAAACGTACAATATGTAGTGTTTGGCCACTATGGGTCTCTCAATCAAAACAATAGCAAAACATGTACTTTGATGACGTCGAGAATTAGCGTTGGATCATGGGTTTTGTTGTCGACGTCAATGACAACCTGCCAATCTAGCGTCTTCGGCAGATAAAATGTTCACTGACAAAGTAATATATTGTTAAATATATTATAACTTTATTCATGTTATGTTCGGCGGTTGCCTGGAACTTAGAGCAACTAGAGGAGTCAAAGGTTATATGACCCCATTGACAGGTGACAAAATTAAACGTCCCGTGTCTTCGAATTAAATTACAAATTTCTCTGTGTTTGAAAGTTGGTGGAAACTTTTGGGATAATGTAAGTACACAACTAACAAATGTATATAAGTATAATGATGTTTGCTTTTTCAATGCAAAGTACGTCTTTTGTTATTGTTTTGAAAAACTATATATTGTACCTTTAAGTTGGTGTTTATTAAGATTTTTGGCAGCTCGTTTTCAATATGGACATTGGTTTATTCCGGCGCAATCTGAGGAAAGCATTTCAACCAGTTGTGCAAGCTTTGTTTTTTTTTGCAGATGAGAGAGCACTGCCACCCACCACACCAGACGCTGACTGAGATTCATGAGCCTTAACAACCTGCAGGGACTTGGAAAAGGACAGAGACGAGACTTGGAAAAGGACAGAGGTACCTTCGGTAGATCACACAATGAGCGCCCAGAGGGACGTAGTCCAGCAGGGGGAGACAATATTGAGCCAAAGATAGCAGTGACATTGAGTGAAACACAAGTTCTTCATTTGGACTACTGGAGGAACCATCAAAGATGCATCGAGATACAAGCAGCAACAGCAGTCGACGCCTAGCGGTGGACCATGAAAAAAATGACAATGATGAGGAAAAACCGCGAACCAGTTGAATTGGAGCACATCATGAGAACCAGGGGAGTACAGTGCATAGAGGGCTTTTGAAACATTTAGTAGCCTAAGAAGGTTGAAAGATGAATTCAAATTGGTTGCTGACTTAGAAATCAACACAATATATGACAAAGTTCGATTTACCTTAAAAATTGGAAATTGGCTAATCACAATTAAGAAGAATTCAGTAATAATTAGAGATGGTTGAACAATTTTGAAAAGCAAAGCCATAGAAGAAAATGTCATGTTATGTTCAGTAAAATGACTGTGTACTTAAAAGAATCTTGGTATGCTCGTGTTTTTAAGAAGTTGCCTTGTGTCGGACAATCATCTTTCAATGCATAAACACCAATTGGCCAACAAAAAAAACAGTTTTTGGGCCCATGGGAGCTGAAGATTTAACTAGAAAATAAGGACAGATGGACAAATTGTTGGGATGGGACTGGAAAGAACAGATGGACAAATCTGCCAAGTGCTAGGGAAGGAACGAAGGGTCAGCCTCTTGTTGAAAGTTAGGATAAGAAAGCAATGCATTGGTTTAGACCTCTACATGATGTAGTGACGGAAAAGTTCCTTCTAAATTTCACTGACAGTTAGAAATGATGATAGATAGAGATGTTCCGATACCTTTTTTTCCCTACAGATACCGATTCCGATAATTCCGGTGCTCTGGGTATCGGCCGATACCGAGTACCGATACCAGTGTGTAAAAGAAAAAGATCATACTATGCCTGCATTACTGTGATATGATTATCATTGTGGTAAGCACCGCACTTTGAGGGGTAAATGTTGACTCTGTCCACCCAGTGTGTTGTAAAACTTAGCAAATACATGGGGCACATATCGGAGCTCCAAATGTCTGTGGTAAAGCCTAATTGCATGCACGTCTTTTAGCATATATGAAATGTGTTCCTTAACTGTCTCGTATATTTTTGGTAGCGCAGTTTCTGAGATATATTTACAAGAAGAAGAAGTTTTATGTATATAGTGCCTTTCCATAGCTCAAGGTCGCTTTGTACATTACAATACATTTAGACACTCAGACAAATTACATTCACATGGTTATATGTAGTCACATTATACATAATGCATGGTAAATATATATGTTTTTAACTGGGTCTTCTACAACCTGGCAAACAGTACCTTGACTCTCCAAAGGCTCCATTAAACGGCAAAATCCCACATTTCTGACGACAGACTTGTTGGTCATTCAGGACAATAAACTCCAACATTTTGTCGGTTAACTTTGTTGCTTTTTGCCTCTCTTATTGGAAATTTATTTCGTAGTTTGAAGACGTGACGCGTCTTAAAATGTTTGATTAAGTTGCTGGTGTTTAAATTTGCAACACTCAAAGTCAAAGTCAAAGTCAAAGTTGTTTATTTGTCATATGCATCGAATGACATCACATCATCCTATGCAGAGAAATGCTTGTGACATGGCTCAACACATCTACACAGTGGGCTTAAAAAGATTATATACAATATGAAGAAATTTTAAGACAATAATAACAATAATAATAATATACATATTATGTACTGAACACTGATCCGGAGTTTACAACAGCAGAAGTAATAAATATTATAAATATGGCATGGAAATTTCTTTTTAAAGGTGCAAACCTCGTGCCACCCCTCGAAATTGTTTGCATATGTTGCGTGGGTACATCCAAAGTACTAAAGTACTGCCAAACCGCGGACATGATGCGCTAATGTTAACTTTTTTTACAGAGGCGTCAGGTGATCAATTCTTCTTCGCCCCTCTAAAACAGCAGCTGCCGATGGCAGCACAGCGCAACTGTTTTAAGAGTGGCGAAGAAGAACTGTGTCAGAGCTAACAGAGCTAATCAGTAAATAGATTCCTATTTCTAATAAGTTACGTGGTATCGGATCAGTGCCTGGACTCCACTAATCGCCGATACCGATGCCAGCATTTACGGCAGTATCGGAGTCATTTTCGATACTGGTATCGGAATCGGAACAACTCTAATGGTAGATAGATAAATAGATAGAAATATTATTAGAGTAAACAAACTTGACTCAAAATGTCAATTTCAATTCAGGGGAAAAAATGACTTACAATGATTTGACAATGTTAAGGGTGGACTTAAAGGACTGCAAAAATGTTGTCAATTGCTTACACGATATCCCACTTGAAAATTAATCTGTTGGGTATTTCAAGCTGAGGGTTTTTGAATGAACCTGTGGAATGCATGTTCATACAACACATGAATTTCAGTAATTGTACCCCCGTAAGGGATGATAGCCTTTTGTCTTGTTTTATTTTTTGATTATCCAAGTTTTGAAAATTCTGCTATGCTAATGAGTTCCTTTTACCTTGTTTTATGCAACTTTTTAGTTTTTCCTTGTCATGGTAATTAAAAGAGTGATAATCAATAAAATGTGTAGTAAGATATGTATATATACACTCACCTAAAGGATTATTAGGAAGACCATACTAATACTGTGTTTGACCCCCTTTCACCTTCAGAACTGCCTTAATTCTACGTGGCATTGATTCAACAAGGTGTTGAAAGCACTCTATAGAAATGTTTGCCCATATTGATAGGATAGCATCTTGCAGTTGATGGAGATTTGTGGGATGCACATCCAGGGCACGAAGTTCCCATGCCACCACATCCCAAAGATGCTCTATTGGGTTGAGATATTGGGTGACTGTGGGGGCCATTTTAGTACAGTGAACTCATTGTCATGTTCAAGAAACCAATTTGAAATGAATTGAGCTTTGTGACATGGTGCATTATCCTGCTGGAAGTAGCCGCCATAGGATGGGTACATGGTGGCCATAAAGGGATGGACATGGTCAGAAACAATGCTCAGGTAGGCAGTGGCATTTAAACTATGCCCAATTGGTACTAAGGGGCCTAAACTGTGCTAAGAAAACATCCCCTAAACCATTACACCACCACCACCAGCCTGCACAGTGGTAACAAGGCTGATGGATCCATGTTCTCATTCTGTTTACGCCAAATTCTGACTCTACCATCTGAATGTCTCAACAGAAATCGAGACTCATCAGACCAGGCAACATTTTTCCAGTCTTCAACTGTCCAATTTTGGTGTGCTCTTGCAAATTGTAGCCTCTTTTTCCTATTTGTAGTGGAGATGAGTGGTACCCGGTGGGGTCTTCTGCTG
>JACXGM010026974.1:0-14673 GCA_016801145.1 Umbra pygmaea
AAGAGGAGTAGGAGGAAAAGGAGGATGAAAAGGAGGAGGAAAAAGAAGAGGAAAATGAAGAGGAGAAGGAGGAGGAAAAGGAGGAGGAGAAGGAGGAGGAAAAGGAAGAGGAGAAGGAGGAAGAAAGGGAGGCATAAAATGAGGAGGAAAAGGAGGAGGAGAAGGAGGAAAAGGAGCAGAAGGAGGAGGAGAAGGAAGAGGAGAAGGCGGAGGAAAAAGAGGAGGATTAGGAGGAGGAAAATTAGCAGGAAAAGGAGGAGGAAAAAAAGGAGGAAAGGGAGCAGGAAAAGGAGGAGAAAGAGGAGGAAATTAGGAGGAGGAAAAGGAGGAGGAGAAAGAGGAGGACATTAGGATGATTAGGAGAAGGAATAGGAGGAGAAGGAGGAGGAAAAGGAAGAAGAGAAGGAGGAAGAAGAGGCAGAAAAGGAGGAGGAAAAAGAAGAGGAAAATGAAGAGGAGAAGGAGGAAGAAAAGGAGGCAGAAAAGGAGGAGAAGGAGGAGGAAAATGAGCAGAAGGAGGAGGAGAATGAAGAGGAGAAGGAAGAGGAAAAAGAGGAGGATTAGGAGGAGGAAAATGAGCAGGAAAAGGAGGAGGAAAAAAAGGAGGAAAGGGAGCAGGAAAAGGAGGAGGAAAAATGGGAGGAAAAGGAGGAGGAGAATGAGGAGGATTAGGAGGAGGAAAATGAGGAGGAATAGGAGGAGGAATAGGAGGAGGAAACCGAGGAGGAAAAGGAGGAGGAGAAGGAGGAGGAATAGGACAAGGAGAAGGAGAAGGAGGAGGAGCAGAAGGAGGAGGAGGAGGAGGAGGAGGAGGAGCAGAAGGAGGAGCAGAAGGAGGAGCAGAAGGAGGAAAAGAAGGAAGAAAAGGAGGTGGAAAAGGACGAGGAAAAGGATGAGGAAAAGGAGGAGAAAGAGGAGGAAAAGGAAGAGGAGAAGGAGGAAAAGGAGGAACAAAAGGAGTCGGAAAAGGAGGAGGAAAAGGAGGAGGAGGAGGTGCAGGACTAAGATGTACAGGAGTGGGAACACACTGTTAAAAATTGTCCTGTAGAAAACAGTAAAGAACTGGTTTCCAGCAAGTTACTGTTGCGATATGCAGCCCAGATCTGAACTTTGAAGTTTTTTAGGTTAGCTGATCACACTGACCGCCTGAGTGACGTGTTTCTGCCTGCACTGGTTTGTGTGTCAGTTCAGACTCAATCTCAAATTTGACATGGATATTAAAATATTTTCCCAATTCCAGTGCATTCCGACAACAAATCACTTACAGAAAATATTTGAAGTAAAAGAAACAAAGATTAAAGACAGAAGTACAACATTACAATCAGCTTATTTACAAGCTTTATTTATTTGATATTGGGATCGGATGACAGGTAGGCTACCAAAATCATTATCACAGCACAATATGAGTTGAAGGCAAATGTGATATACTATGGCTATTTTAAAAAAAAAGTACCTATTAATCCCGTAGATGATGATGGAACAAGAAGATTCGTTGCAAAGTCTGTCGTTTTTTGTCAATTGTTTCTTTTTTTACTAAAAACATTACTGTTACAGTTCAATGATTAGGAGGCAGGCGCGTCTTCAATGAACATATCTTTATTCAACACTAGGGAGAACTGACAGGAAACACAGAGACAAGAATACATGAGAAACAAAGACCTAACATAAACAAGAACAACACTACATAAACACAAAAAAAAAAAAAAAAAAAAAAAAAAAAAAAAAAAAAAAAACAAAAAAAAAAAAAAAAAAAAAAAAAAAAAAAAAAAAAAAAAAAAAACACTACATAAACACTAGAACAGAACCTTTAACTTATATAACATAACCTAGAACACAAGAGAAACACAATATGACTAGACTAAAGACAACTACTCCAAAGAACAAGAACAACCACGTACCTGACAGGAAACAATGAACTACACAGAACAAACAAACCCACAGAACTAAATACCCAACTAATGAGGGGAGGATGTGCAGGTGTGGACCAAACAACAGAACTAATAAGCTCACCAAAACATGTGACGGGATCATGTGACACAAAGAGCGGGAAACAAAACCAAAACAAAACATATAGGGGAGAAACCACCCTGTAGTGACACAGAACAAGGACAGAGTCTACAGACATTGTGACAATTACAGACAGAAAGCAGGTGAAAATGATAAAATAACAAACAATTTTTGGTAGAGGAGTATAGCTGGTATTAAGAAACGTATAGGAAAATAGTGAAAAATATGTACAACATTTTGATATTAACCTGTTTGTATGTCCCCCAAACATTGTCACACTAGTTCAGGAGCCCTGGGGGCATGCCAATATGAAATTTACTGCCTTATTCTTCATGGTTTACATGCATTTACACAATACACAAAAAAACAAACAAGTTTTATATTTTGAGAGGTGTAGTGTACGTGACATAATATATAAAATCAATGTCTCCGAATGTTGGATTTAATATATTCATGTTGTTGCCAAGATACTCTAAATCAAAAACTATAAATCACTTCTCTGTAGGTCAAATTATGACCTTTCCAGAAGCCAAAAGGTCAACCTTGTGCCAGGTGGAGATACTGTTTTTGGGTTAATTAACATTAATTATGCAAATTGCGGTAATCAACATACTTTTAATTGATTAACATTTAAGAATGTGAAGTTACAATTACCTAATTACAATTACCAGCTCAAACAGCCTTGTTTTCATCTCTCTACCTTGAATGGTTCGAGAGATTCTGTTTCAGTGTAATTAATGTTAATTATGCAAATTCCAGAATCATAGATGATACACAATGAAGAGTTTTATATATAGCAACAGTCTTATCATCTGAAACAAAGATGGTTTGCTCTCAATAGCTTGAACGGCTCAGGAAATAAAGTTTTTTGGTTAATTAATGTTAATTATGCAAATTTCAGTAATTAACATAATCATAGATGATACACATCAAAGCGTTTTATACACTGCTCCAAAAAATAAAGGGAACACTTAAACAACACAATGTAACTCCAAGTCAATCACACTTCTGTGAAATCACACTGTCCACTCAGAAAGCAACACTGATTGACAATCAATTTCACATGCTGCTGTGCAAATGGAACAGACAACAGGTGGAAATTATAGGCAATTAGCAAGACACCCCCAATAAAGGAGTGGTTCTCCAGGTGGTGACCACAGACCACTTCTCAGTTCCTATGCTTCCTGGCTGATGTTTTGGTCACTTTTGAAGGCTGGCGGTGCTTTCACTCTAGTGGTAGCATGAGACGGAGTCTACAACCCACACAAGTGGCTCAGGTAGTGCAGCTCATCCAGGATGGTACATCAATGCGAGCTGTGGCAAGAAGGTTTTCTGTGTCTGTCAGCGTATTTTCCAGAGCATGGAGGCGCTACCAGGAGAGCAACAACCCAGCAGCAGGACCGCTACCTCCGCCTTTGTGCAAGGAGGAGCAGGAGGAACACTGACAGAGCCCTGCAAAATGACCTCCAGCAGGCAACAAATGTGCATGTGTCCACTCAAACGGTCAGAAACAGACTCCATGAGGGTGGTATGAGGGCCCGACGTCCACAGG
This sequence comes from Umbra pygmaea, assembly GCA_016801145.1. Taxonomy (NCBI): domain Eukaryota; kingdom Metazoa; phylum Chordata; class Actinopteri; order Esociformes; family Umbridae; genus Umbra; species Umbra pygmaea. The sequence goes on from JACXGM010026974.1 coordinate 3,560, forward strand.
CAGGGGTTGTGCTTACAGCCCAACACCGTGCAGGACGTTTGGCATTTGCCAGAGAACACCAAGATTTGCCACTGGTGCCCTATGCTCTTCACAGATGAAAGCAGGTTCACACTGAGCACATGTGACAGACGTTAAAGAGTCTGGAGACGCCGTCGAGAACGATCTGCTGCCTGCAACATCCTCCAGCATGACAGGTTTGGCATTGGGTCAGTAATGGTGTGGGGTGGCATTTCTTTGGGGGGCCGCACAGCCCTCCATGTGCACGCCAGAGGTAGCCTGACTGCCATTAGGTACCGAGATGAGATCCTCAGACCCCTTGTGAGACCATATGCTGGTGCGGTTGGCCCTGGGTTCCTCCTAATGCAAGACAATGCTAGACCTCATGTGGCTGGAGTGTGTCAGCAGTTCGTGCAAGAGGAAAGCATTGATGCTATGGACTGACCCGCCCGTTCCCCAGCCCTGAATCAGATTGAGCACATCTGGGACATCATGTCTCGCTCCATCCACAGAGTTGGCGGATGCTTTTAGTCCAGGTCTGAGAGGACATCCCTCTGGAGCCACCTCATCAGGGGCATGCCCAGACATTGTAGGGAGGTCATCTGGGCACGTGGAGACCACACAAACTACTGAGCCTCATTTTGACTTGTTTTAAGGACATTACATCAAAGTTGGATCAGCCTGTAGTGTGGTTTTCCACTTTGATTTTGAGTGTGAATCCATATCCAGACCTCCATGGGTTGATGAATTTGATTTCCATTGATCATTTTTGTGTGATTTTGTTGTTCAACAATGTAAAGACTAAAGTATTTCATACGATTAGTTCATTCATTCAGATCTAGGATGTGTTATCTTAGTGTTCCCTTGAGTTTTTTGAGCAGTGTATTCAGCACCAGGCTGATCATTTGAAACAAAGATGGTTTGCTTTCAATAGCTTGAACGGCTCAGGAGAAACAGTTTTCGGGTTGATTAACGTTACTTATGCAAATTGCGGGAATTAACATAGTCATAATTGATGAACATAATATATTAATATTTTATAAGTATGTTTGGTTGCATTACTCTGAACATCTCAAACAAAGTTGGTTTCATATTTCTAGCTTGAACGGTTCAGTGTTAATTAATGTTAGTTATGCAAACTGTGGTAATTAACATAATCATAGATGATACACAATAAAGAGTTTTAAGTAGCAACAGTCTAATCATCTAAAAAAAAGATGGTATCTGTAGCTTGTGGTTCAAGATGCAATATGCATCAATGACTAAAATATATTGTTTATAAAAATGTAATGGAACTGTAAGTTTAGTTTAGTCTTACACCTTTCAAGTTGTTCACCACACCTTCAATAAGCATAACCATTTTGATTAGAAATAACTCGTCTGGTTCTCATTGAATCATTAATTTAAGCCCATTTTAGATGGTTATAATCGCAAAAGTAAACATATGATCAAAGATCTAAAGAGAAGCAGCTTGAGTTGAACTATACTGAACATGTTGAACGGCCCCCAATGCCAGAACTGGTGATGAAAGCCTGCCCGCCTTCTACAGTGGCACTGCTTACTACGTGGGCATCAGACATTTGGTTTGGGTTCAATGACCCACCCGACCGGTCCCCTGGGCTGTCTCAAACACCGACATGGTGGGGGGAGCCTCCTCTACACACTCAACTGGGGGTGTGGCCACAACTGCCAGTACCAGAGGCCACACCCTCCTCACCTCAGCCGGTGGCTCTGCTCCCTGCTGCCGAACCACCCACAGCTGAGAAGGAGATGGCTCCGCCCCTGCTGCCAAACCACCCACAGCTGAGAAAGAGATGGCTCCGCCCCTGCTGCCGAACCACCCACAGCTGAGAAGGAGATGGCTCCGCCCCTGCTGCCAAACCACCCACAGCTGAGAAGGAGATGGCTCCGCCCCTGCTGCCGAACCACCCACAGCTGAGAAGGAGATGGCTCCGCCCCTGCTGCCGAACCACCCACAGCTGAGAAGGAGATGGCTCCGCCCCTGCTGCCGAACCACCCACAGCTGAGAAGGAGATGGCTCCGCCCCGTTTACTGAGCCTCCGCTTCTGTTATCACATAATTTTGTCGTTCTCTAGCTGTCTGCGCGGTTATGCGTTCCCTATTGAAGTTCATTCATTTGTGCACCTCAGCTGTCGGTCATTGTTGAAGTGTTTCTGTTGAATATGTTCCTGTTTCCTGTTGCCTTGTTATCCATGTTGTGTATTATTCTTCAAGTAAAAGCATTGTTATCCATTTTGCCTCTCAAGTTTCTTTTATTTTGTCAGTGTATTAGGATTAAACTACCATTTGTAAGATATGAACTCTATTTACCTGATCGTTTTGGTCTTCAGTAGGGACTTACCAAAACATGTGAACTCAGAAAAGTACTCAAGTACTCAAGTACTCTAAATTCCTAAAAGCCCACCTAACAAGTTCATATTCATTTTTAAACAACTCATTGCTAATGTGTTAACTTAGGAAGAGTTCAGATATCAATCTTTTGTGGAATACTAAGTGTATAATAATGATAATAATTTGCTTTCATGCATCTTGGCATGCTCTCAACCAGTCTTTCACATTGATGTTGGATTCATTTATGCCAATCATGGTGCAAAAATCCAAGCAGCTTGGCATTATTTGATGGCTTGTAACCATCCAAATTGGGTTTATTGTGAAAATGTACAGTTTCAGCTGTTAGCAATGAACAAATAAAACAAAAGCAATTGAAATAGCTCAATCCAAAGAATGCATCAAGTGGTTTCCCCAAATCCAACTGAAAATGCAACTCATTATGACTTCTCCAGTCTCAAAATGCTTCTGTTCCGGCGTCATCTACTGGACCTGAGAGGCAGGAGCAGTCCATGGCTCAGACGGCTAGCATCATTAATGATATTCTTTGCTTTCCTGCTGCACCTGGTGTTGTCCGGAGGGGGCATTGAGTATTTGCTGACATGTTCAGCATCAGATCTTCTGCATAGTGGCGCGGTCAGAAGCTGTGTAAAGATTCTACTCTAATGTAAGGAATAGTATTAGATTAGCTATGACAGCAGAAATTTAGATATCTAAAGCTGGATTCACACCAGGTCCGGCAAACTGGTTGCATTGCAGCGGAAGTCCATTCATTTCAATAGTAAGCAATGCGCACTGCTGCAGCAAATATACCGGAACTGGCAAAATGTGGATGCGGTGCGGTGGGTGGGTCGCAAGAGTGGAAACAATCCAACTTTTGCGGTGCTTTGTCGTACGGTGCCAGAACTGGAAGTTGATTTACCTCAGAGAAAGAGCTAATATGTTGCTTTCATCTATGAGTGTGTGAGATTGCAAGACAAGCTTTGACAGCTCAGTAGATAGTTTTCGTATTGTCAATTAATACTAAACTGAAAACAGCTCCTGTCAGTCGCCTTGCTGGAGATGGACAGGTGTATGCAATGTTGCCCACCATCTCGTAGATGCAGAAGATTGATTACAATGTTGATTGCAGTGTACAAGTGTGTCTGCATTACGATGCCGTACGGGGATTTTTTGCTGTGTCTCGTGTGAATCCAGCTTAAGACATTTGCTTTAAAACTGAAACATTCTGGGGCCCTGAAAAAACAATCAAGCTGGTCGCCGTAAAGCACCTTACTTTTATAAATTATGGTTAACTAATTACAGATTTATCTCTGCAACCATTAGAGGTCACTGTAGGACTTCATCAATTCGCTTGGCTTCTAGAGGTCTCAGCTATAATCAGATCAGCTATATATGAAGAACACAGTTTATAGCAGATATACAAGTTACAGTGAAAGGGAAAATGGTAATATTAAAACTGAAATATTATAATAAGGTATCAATTATGGATGTACTCTAATCTGTATTTTGTAGTTATCTAAATATAAATACATGTTAATAATAATAAAATGTCACAGTTTTACTGCAACCTGGAAAAGTGAGCCCTCCAGTGGCTGTAATGGCAGATCCATTGACATTCACTGTGATCAAACAGTAAGTCTCAGTCATTTACACAAACGCAGGAACACGTATTGTACCACAGGTTGAATCTACTTAACATACAGATGATTTCAATGGGTCTGCACAAAAATCTGTATCTGGCTAAAGACTGAAATCCATACCTCAGGGTTATATAATATTATAATTATTTAAGATCATGCATATACAATAAATACCAATATGTATAATGAAGTAAAGGGGACTTTACATATACAAGAGGTCAAAAGTTTGCGTTCACCCGGAAATGTAACCCATTCACCAAGGTTGCTTTAAAAAAAAAGTTTATATATATATATATATATGTATCCAAGATATTACCAATTAAGCAAATATCTAACATTGTTAGAAATGACTGATTTATAAATAATTATTACAATACTGTATTTTAGCTCATCTGTAATCAATTGTGTTTTGACTATAATTTCTTATCAATGTAATTCCACCTTGTTGAATGAAGGAATCAAATTCTAAACACATGAAAATCCCCCAAACGTTTGAATCCTAGTGTATATACAATATACATACAGTGGGCTCCAAAATTACAGGCACCCCTGACTGGCAAACAATACGGTAAAAAATGATTAATGTGTAAATGGAACCAACCAAAATCATTAATTGATTAAATAGAATATCAATGTCCTCTAAATCAATGTTTCACAATCAATGGCAGTTTTAAACATTATCTTAAATTACATTACCAAATTTAAATCAATGAAATTCCACCTATTTAAGTTACTCTAACCTTCCATGGAGGGCCTAGTGTATGCTGGTTTTTGGTATTTTCCTTCAATTAGGACCTAGACTGCCAGTTGAAAGCCAAAACCTGCATACACCAGGCACTCCATGGAAGGGTTTGGACACACCTGCTCTAAAGGAAACATTTTGAGCCATTACATCACTTCCTGTTCCACTAGGGTATAAAATGAGGTAACACGTATGCAGTATCCCTTTGACATCCAACACTGTGAATAAAATGAAAGAACTGGCAGTTGAAAAGATACAGATGGTCTCTATCTATTGAATATATTGTACCACTGAGCACTCTCAGAGCAATTATAAAAAATTCAAAAGATATGGAACAGTTGAAAACCTCACGAGTAGAGAATGCAAATGTATTTTGACCCCCAGGATAGGGAGGAGGCACCATCAGATACCACCTCCACCACCACAGCCTCTTTGGAAGGGTTGCCAGACAGAAGAAAGCCCTTTCTGACTCCAAGACACAAATGAAATTGCTTGAAGTTTGCCAAACATCATTTACATTTTGACTGGATGAAGGTGCTCTGGTCAATTGAGACCAAAATTTTACATTTTGGTCAGATACAGCATTGGCATGTTTGGCATTGAAACAGAGATTCATACAAGGAGAAGCACTTCATACCCACAGTGAAATATGGTGGTGGTTCAGTGATGTTTTGGGGCTCTTTTAATTCAAGAGTTCCAGGGGCACTGGTCAAGAGTGATGGCATAATGAATTCCACCAAGTATCAGGCAATGTTGGCTGACAATCTGGCCGCCTCTGCCAGAAGGCTGGGACTTTCCAACAAGACAATAACCCAAATCATACCTCAAGATCCAGACAGAAAAGGTTCCGTGTCTACAAACTGAGTGTTCAGCCATGGCCATCTCGGCTGCCGAACCTCAATCCAGTTGAGTTGAAGAAGTCAGTTGATGAGCACAAACTCAAGAATGTGAAGGATCTAGAAAGCATCTGCATAGAGGAATGGTCCAAAACCCTCCAAATGTGTTCCTTAACCTTGTGAAATATGAGGTGGTTGCACTAAGTACTGATTATGGAGTCCCAATAACTATTTTCTGTTAAATAATTGTTTGATTTTGGTTATTTCCATTGACACATTAATAAAGTACAGCATGTCTCACATGTTGGTATTGTGAGTTTTTACAGTATTGTTTGTGCATTGCCAGTCAGGTGTGCCAGTAATTTTGGAGCCCACTGTAAAATGAAGTAAAGGAGATACAATAAATATTTATAATTAGGTAAAGTGGATTTTACATGGACATGAATGCAGGTGCCATCTTTATTAATTTAACTAAAGTGTTTGATTTTGTTGATCGTTATCTCCTTGGCCTTTCTGTAAATGCAGTTTTGTGGTTTAATTCATACTTGCATAATAGAAAACAATGTGTAGTCCTAAATGGAAGTAAATCAGATTTTCTGATTCAACACAAAGGAGTGCCTCAGGGTTCAACATTGGGACCACTACTTTTTTCTATTTATATTAATAATCTACCATTAATTTTTAATAACTGTTGTGTCCAACTTTATGCAGATGACACTGTCATACATACATCCAAACCTGATTTACCACAAATTCAAGCTTCTCTTCAATCTGAATTTATTATCCTACAAGATTGGCTTTTACATAATAAATTATTGCTTAACAAAACAAAGTTAAGCAATTTTATATATATACATATATACATATATATATATATATATATGTACATATATATATACATATATATATATACATATATATACATATATATATATATATATATATATATATATATATATATATATATATATATATATATATATATATATATATATATATATATATATATATATATATATATATATATATATATATATGTATATATATGTATATATGTATATATAAAGCATTTCCATTAATCACCCATCTGCCTTGGACTAGCTATTTTTTATATCTCAACACCAACAACATTACACCTTGGCTATTTATTGGTTGTTCTGTGTTGATAAATGCATACATTGGTTGTTGTAATTATTTTTACTTATGTAGTTTTTTATTTTTATTTATTTATGATTTATTGTCTGTATGTACATTGTTGTATTTTTATTTACAGATTTTTTATTTATTTTATGTCCTCCCTTTGTTCTTATGTAATGATTGTGTTATGTTGGGACCCCCTCGAAAACGAGATGATACATCTCAAGGGGTTTATCCTAATAAACAGATTTGAACAATGAATGGCTGATAGAATACACACGGGAAATGCATACAATTTCTCATTTATTATACATTTTATGATAGATATAGACCTCTGGGCCTGGATACCATTACATTGTAATAAGCTTTTTGTGATAAGCATTTTTATTTTTGCAAAATGAGCTTCTGTGTGTGTCTTGTGAAATTTGGAGTTCGTCATTAAGTTTCACATAATACCAAAAATATCAAATACCAAAATCCATATATGTGAATATTGTTAGCTAGGTGTCTTTAATAGTATTAAAATAATTTCTTATGCACAAATGCACCGGTATTGTGTAATCCTTTCAAAATGATCCCAAACTGTTTATAGTCTTTCCAACTAGTTCTACTTGCGATACCTTTATTCCTATATTTCAGAACTAGAATTACAGTTCAAGCGCTTACCTAACGTACTACTATTGTGGAACCTTTGTTATTATTGCCATGTTCTCAGGTCGATCAATAAAGAGGCAGACGCACGCCGGAAGCAACTTAGAAATACATCCGCCAGCTGGACCGCTAAAGGCTAACTGCACTTCTTTTAACCATTGCTTTTAACTAGTGATTTTAGGTTTTTTCATTGAAATATGATTAAAGCTATTTTAATATTTAACAACCATGGAAAACCACGGCTTATCAGATTTTATGAATATTTTGTAAGTAAACAAGAGTTCAAATGTCCTGTGTTACCGTTCGAATGTCAGGTGTGTTAGTATGCTAGTTAATGCGATGCTAATGCTATTCTAATGCTGGCACGGTTTGCCAACAGCACTGTAATTTATAGCCTGCATTTTATAAAGCCTTTCAAACATCAACCATTTTCAGTGTGTTAGGGTATGGTGTTGGGTATAGGTTCTAACGACTATTAGAATGAACAGATACCCAACACCATACCCCAATAAGTATTAGAATGAAGAGATATGTACCCTACACCATACCTTAACGAGCATTACAATGTCAAATGTTAAGCTTTAATTGTGGAATACAAAAAATACACTACCTACACTACCAGCTACAGAGAAGCAGAAAGTTAGACAGGCAAGGACCAACACTGAGGAAGGAGCTTATTTCCTATCTAATAATCATGATGTGTATTGTATGTTATTATCAACAAATGACAATGTGCATAACAGCTGGGCAAACTCACAACAATTTATAGTAAAAAAAAAATTGAAATTGCAATGAAGTTGCTTTCTAGTTTCCAACGAATTCTTTTGCAGGCAGAAGATCTGCAACAACAGATTATTCGAGAAACATTCCATCTCGTCTCTAAAAGGGATGACAATGTGTGCAACTTCTTGGAAGGTGGAAGGTAGGCATGGAATCAGATATTATTGAATCTGATTCCATAGGTAGGCATAACATCCTAATGTTGCTTAACATTTACATTGAAAAGAAACACTCGCTTAATGACAGCTACCTTGTGCTGGGAACAAATCAATATATTGGCTGTTTAACTATGATATTTTGTCAAATACTGTAAAGCTTTCACAATAATTATATGTGTATTATTGACTATTTCTTTTTATGTATAGTTTAATTGGTGGTTCGGACTACAAGTTGATCTACCGGCACTATGCTACTCTGTACTTTGTGTTCTGTGTGGACTCGTCAGAGAGTGAGCTGGGAATCCTGGACTTGATCCAGGTCAGTGCTCACCCATTAAGCTCTCACCGTATTATTGGATTAACAGGTCAGTGCTCATCCATTAAGCTCTCACCGTATTATTGGATTAACAGGTCAGTGCTCATCCATTAAGCTCTCACTGTATTATTCATAAATATTTCAAAAAATGCATATTCATCTAAGCTCCCGACTCCAGATCACACTTGTCCCGTGTCAACATTGGTTTGAGTCTGGCTCACCTGAATGTCCCAGTTTTCCCCCTCTACTGTACTACTCCTAATTCATGAGTATCAGTCTGTAAGAATAATTTAACATAATTCAGTGCACTAGTTGCTTATGATCCATGTTGAAAATATATTTTTAATTGTAATAGCCTACTACACTTTCTGTTACCCAATACACAAAGGCAATTCATTCAGCTGGATACTAAAGTTCTCCCATCCAACCCTTGCTGTTTTACTTTTAAGCGGGGGAAAAAAACCTTTTTCTTTTAACATCTAGGCCACATCATTTCTGCAAATAGCATTTACTCCTAAATTTGACATAAGATCTCAAAACATGGGATTGGGTGAAAGACGTGCCGCTCATTTTTTTCTGTCCCTGAGGTTTGAATAACTTTAAAAATGGGAAAATTTCATAATAACGCTATAATTTACTTTAAAATATCTATTTCTTTGGGCCCCTGTTTTGAAATCCCTGATTTTATTAAGTTTTGAGATGATATTGAGAGAATAAGGGCAAAATTGTCTAAATGGTGTAACCATAAAAATGACGCACCATGAATAGAAGTTATTGAAAAAATGTGTAATGATGTTCTAAACACCCTCTGAAATATATTGGCATAATCTTAAACAAGTATTTTTTAATACCAAATAATAATAGAGAATCATGGCATTTCTGAATATTTCCATTAACATGGGGAATCATGTCTGCCAAGTCAAACGTCTGGTATGTCTACTGGTGTAACCACCCTTTTTGGAGCCATTTTGAAACTTTTGAGCCAGAAGATCATGTGAAAGGATGTGATGTCAAACAGAATGACCCCTGAACATCCCAACTGCAACAAGGCAAGGTTAGTAACGCTCTCTAAAATTGGTCAAAATAAAACATTTTTAGGTCATGGTCAGGTCTGATTATAATACATGTCAAATGGTATGACCTCAGTAAAATGTTAATAAACATAAATTATCATAAAATATTCAAATTAACATGAAATATAGTTTTAAATCTTCAAATCAAGGTCAAGTGTTTACATAGTCACCCACAATAATGCCTGCAAATTTTGGTTTCAATTTTAAATGTCTAGTGGTGTAACCGGGTTACACCATTGGACCTCTTACTTTATGAGATTAACTTGATCAAGTTATGGACAATAGTTCTACTTTTGTAATGTTTATTATTATTATTATTGTTATTATAATAGATATTATTAATAATATGAATATTAATAATATTAATAATCATAATATATTAATAATAATAATAAAGTGATTAAAATTATTGTTGTTGTTATAATGATTAAAAAATACATGTTTAAGATTATGCCAATGTATTTCAGAGGCTGTTTAGAACATCATTACACATTTTTTCAACAACTTATATTCTTGGTGCTGCATTTTTATGGTTACACCATTTAGACAATTCTGCCCTTATTCTCTCAATATCATCTCAAAACTTAATAAAATCAGCGATTTTAAGAAAGGGGCCCAAAGAAAATACATTTTAAATTAAAATATAACTTTATAATGACTTTCACATTTCTAAAGTTGTTCAAACCTCAGGGACAGAAACAATTAGCGGCATGTCTTTTACCCATTTGTACATTTAATTACAAGTAAGACAGTCCAAATAATTACATTATGAAGTGTAGGTGTATATATCTATGAGAATATGTGAAAGTCTATGGGCCATTGCGCCATTACTATACTTTCACGCATTAATTTCCATATGCTTCTTGAAACTTGTTCCAATCATTAGACACTATCATTACACTATTATTTCTAATCAATCTCTGCATGCTTCTGGCCCACATTCAGCACAGAACTTTGGAAGACTGTAAAAGCAAGAACTGCAAACAAAACGATTGCACCTCACAAAGCCTTCAGTGCTTTTGTTCCAACTGCATTTGCCAACCTAATATTTATATCTAAATGCAATCCAAATAATATTTATTTACTTATTTTGTTAGTGTAATATATCCTACATGTTGAATTTGCATGAGTAATTCAACATATATATGTGCATGTAGATGCGGCAACATTTGCCACATTGTGATTTTAAACTTCTGACTCATGATAGAAATGACTTATTTATTGTTTAAAATGCTATCTTCCCATCAACACAGGGCAAAGCTAAATATACCTAAATAATTTTACTCCATGACTTTTCAATCAATTTCATGTGTCAATTGCTTGTCATTCTTGGTAAAGATTGTATGGTCAGTTGGTGTAACCGATAAATGTCAATTGGTGTAACCAATGTTTCTCCAAAAAATCTGATATTGCGCAAAAAAATTACAATGAA
>JACXGM010026975.1:0-14673 GCA_016801145.1 Umbra pygmaea
CCTCAGCTGTAGATCTCTGCAGTTCATCCAGAGTGATCATGGGCCTCTTGGCTGCATCTCTGATCAGTCTTCTCCTTGTATGAGCTGAAAGTTTAGAGGGACGGCCAGGTCTTGGTAGATTTGCAGTGGTCTGATACTCCTTCCATTTCAATATTATCACTTGCACAGTGCTCCTTGGGATGTTTAAAGCTTGGGAAATATTTCTGTATCCAAATCCGGCTTTAAACTTCTCCACAACAGTATCTCGGACCTGTCTGGTGTGTTCCTTGTTCTTCATGATGCTCTCTGTGCTTTCAACGGACCTCTGAGACTATCACAGAGCAGGTGCATTTATACGGAGACTTGATTACACACAGGTGGATTCTATTTATCATCATTAGTCATTTAGGTCAACATTGGATCATTCAGAGATCCTCACTGAACTTCTGGACAGAGTTTGTTGCACTGAAAGTAAAGGGGCTGAATAATTTTGCTTGCCCAATTCGTCAGTTTTTTATTTGTTAAAAAAGTTTGAAATATCCAATAAATTTTGTTCCACTTCATGGTTGTGTCCCACTTGTTGTTGCTTCTTCACAAAAATTACAGTTTTATATCTTTATGTTTGAAGCCTGAAATGTGGCAAAAGGTCGAAATGTTCAAGGGGGCCGAATACTTTCGCAAGGCACTGTATGCAACTTAAAGCCAGAAATTGAGGAACTTGGGATTGTCTGAATGTAAAGAAATTTTATCTTGCAAAATTCTTCTAAACTGTTCTCTCTTTTTCTGACACTGTCCTCATTCATCTTCATTCTATTATGACCGCTGTTGCGCATAGTTGAATAAAACATGCAATGGTTTTGTCCAGTGATTAAAGGTCAGAAATACTTTCAATATCACAATGGTCGATATCTCTATACATTTGAAATCCAATACGCATACTCACCTTTTTGATGAAGTATTAACAGTGAATGAGCAATTGCACTGTGTACACAAAGCTCTGTGTGATTACTGTGCTGTCAGAATGAACAATGGCTAATGTTAGCTAACCATTTCATAATTTGAAAGAGCAACCGGTCTATGCATTGCAGTCTATGTCATAACAGTCAGTGGTTCGAGCCTGACTATGGGTTCTCCTGCTTTCCCCTGACTTCCAGAATGAGGCAGCGCAAATTGTCATAACACTGCCTGGGATTTGGGACAGATAAACCAAATCATCTACCTTCCCACATTGCTCTCCAGTGACTCCTCGGATGCAGATTGAGCACCTGTAAATTCAATCACAGAAGTATAGTTGGTAAATGTAATCATCCCGTACATGATGTGATAAAAGGCTTCTGTGTTGGATGAGCAGTGCGAAAAGAATGGCTCAGTGACATGTGATTGGATGAACCATGTGCACGCCCCTCACCATCCCGCATCTATCCAAGGAGTTACAGATGTGCTGACAAGGTGGGGTCAGTGGTAATTGGGAGGGGAGTAAAATGGAAAAAGTATATATAAATTGCGGGCTCACACACCAATTGTATGGCAATAAATACATCATAAATCACAATTGCAGATTAATTTGTTTAGCTCAAACTCAATACTTTTGGACACGTGCAGTGTATATTATACATGTACAACTATTATTTGTACTTTTCCCAGACAAGCTGACAAGTGTTAATGTCAATCCCTGTCACAGCAGCAATCACACATTGTTGCAAATGCAGTCCATTATCAGTATGTCCCTTTCCCAGGATGTCTTCTAACATCAGCGGTAACATTTAACACTAGCAGCCATACAATACGTGAACAGGTCATTAACAGATGAATGGCATACATGACAAAGAAAAGGAAACTAATAATACCTTATTAATCACCTGAATGTGAAATCTTCCCATTATACTCTGGTGCTGTGTCATTCTTGTTATCTGTTGTCTCCGACTTTCTGTGTTCAGTTGTTGGATTTGCTGGCTAACAGAAAATGATAAGGACAGTGAACCCCCCCCCCCCCCATATGTCCAAAAATGTGATCTTTATACCCCTCGTCCTGACGTGCTTGTCATGTTTTCTTCAGAAACCCTGGCTTTTCTCCCAGGTTGTCTGCCTCATCCCAAGTCCCATTTGTCTCTATGATTAATATAAGGCCTGCTCCCATTTGGCCCACTTTTCCTCTGAAAAATGAAAACAATTGGTTCCTATTTGATTGGCCCTTGCCTCCCTGGACTCTGTGTGAATTGAAGAGAAAAAGCAAAAGTGTTTAATCTATTCATCCATCTGCATGCTAATCAATAGGCCTCTTGTCTCCGAGACACGCCTTGGCTGTCCAAGCTCAGTTGAAGCCACAGGAATCATTCCTCTAGCCTTAGTCAGCAGTACCACATGTGTTAACTGGAGATTGGGAGGTTTTGGATAGATGGCCTCAGTTGCCGTGACAACAGTTGTCATCAATACTGCTTCAGCAGCTACAGTATTTTTCAAAATAGTATGTATAGTTTGAATCAAGAGTAGGAGTAACCAGAAATGGATATCGCTCTGGACTTGACTAACAGGTGTTAAGTTTGGTATTTGCGTGCAAGAATTTAGGAGGTTCTCAAAAAGTAATGATTGTTCAGAGCTTTTTGTTCTGAACAAGGGCGTAGGAACAAAAAAAAAAAAAAAGAAATATATTTCTGAAAAATATATATGGTGTGTCCCCCACCAATATCAAACTCGATCCTACACCCTTTGTTCTGAAAGGAATTATTAAAATCTAAATGAAATAAAGAATGAAATGGGTTAGTCAAATTGAAATTATGCCTGTAGGGTTGATTCTGGCTTTTTCTAAGCTGCCTTCAACTAATCAATCACATGTATTTTAAAGATTTGTAAATATCTGCATTTTTCTCCCATGGGACAGTCAATTTTGAGATATGTAGCTACCAAAGCATGTCCAGTCTCTGTTTTTATACTAAATCTATAGCATGAGCAGGCATTCAAGCCACCACAAGGAGGTGCCAAACCACAAGGCAAGGTAACTGAAGGCTAGGCAACCAAACGCAAGGCAAGGTAACCAAAGTAGTAAGATTCAGAGCCTGGTCTGGAAATGACAAAGCTGTATGACAGAGACATTTCCACTTTAAAATGTTTTTATTTTATTAGAAGTATCCTCCGAGTGACATCGGGTTAAACATTGGGTTACTAAAGGAAGGTGTTCCTGCTACAAATGCAATTCGTATTGCTCAACATCATTCAAAGTTCTTTGAAGGTTATTATTTTTTAAGAAAAAAACTGTGATCACAGTGAGAGTCAGCTCCATGTTTTAAATAAAATCACCTCACTGTGTCTGCTTCTGCAGGAGTGTTAGGATGAATGGAAAAGGAAAAGAAAAGTGGGTATGCTGGCACTGATACACACTGCCAGAAACAAGAGAGGGAAGCCAAGTGAAAGGCTGAGTGAAAGAAGGAGAAAATCAATCAAGCGGGTCTGTCTGAGTGACGGCTTGCCAAGGTGTTTTCTGTGGAGATGTCAAGAGATGCACAATTGCTCTCTTTCCCTCAACCCTGTCTTTCTTTCTTCCTCTCACTCGCATTGCGTCTGTCACTCCCTTTCTCACCCATCATCACATTGTTCCATTCTCCTAAATGTCTCACCAAACTCCCCCAATAGTCTCCACCTTTCATTCAATCGCACCTCCTGCTCTGCTCCGTCTCTCTCTTGAAACACCCTCCCATTTTCTCTCTCCTCTGGCGCTCGCTCATTTCTTTAGGAGGAGAGATGCACTCACCGCCAGCCACTTAGGGTTGCTGACTGACACTCCTTTAATCTTGTTGTTCCCTAACCTTCACAGGAAAGAGATGTGCTGCTCCAGTTGCAATGCCTTCATATAAATATAACTCCCTCCCCAGCAGAACTGCTTTCTTCCATTTGTTTTCATTAATCTGCCTGTAGTATACATTACAGAGGCATGGCGGATAGAAACAGGACAGAAGGCAATGGCATTGGGTTGGCCATTGTGGTCCCCCCAGGAAATCTGTGTAGTTTTTAGACTTCCAAGATTCAAGCTTTACTACAATGGATGCCAAAGCTGAAGGCTTGTTCCAGTTCTCCTCTCTCACCCCTGAACAGGATTGTCCAAGCAGAATTGACATTTTTTAAAACAGTTGTCTGAAACTCTGTTTCCCAAAATGAACATTCCCATTAGCAAAATGCACTACGATAATCAAAACATTATAGGACACAAAAGCTAGTATCAAAACATAAAACATTTTATCACATGGAAATACATTTCAATCAACCATTACACAACAGCCCTAAATACTAACTACAACTATCAACATACCCAAACATTGGTAACCTTGAGTCAGGTTGCTCAGCGGTTAGGAAGTCGAACTTGTATTTGGGATAGTTCCAGTTTAATTCCAGATTGTGTCAAATGTCAGGCACTTTACCCTAACTTGCTCCAGGGAATGTTCATGTTTTTTCTGCAAGTTGCTCTGCATAAGAGTGTATGCTAAATGGATTAAATGTTACCGTTTTGTTGAGGGATAATGGTCTGGGGCTGTTTTTCAGGGTTTGGGCTAGGCCCCTTAGTTCCAGTAATGCGTCATCTTAATGCTACAGGATATAAAGACCTTTTAGAAAATTGGGTGCTTCCAACTTTGTGGGAACAGTTTGGGTAAGGCCCTTTCCTGTTCCAGCATGACTGTGCCCCTGTACACAAGGCAAGGTCCATAAAGACATGATTTGACCAGTTTGGTGTGAAGGACCTTGAGTGACCTGTACGGAGCCCTGACCTCAACCCCATTGAAATCAAATTCATATTAATGCACATAAATGATCATATATGAGTGTGACGTTCAGGTATCCACACACCTTTGGCTTTATAGTGTATGTGTGCCATTTGTTGATGCTATTAAAATGGTATGTAAGCAAGTGTGGTTTAGCTTTGTAACTTACCTATTTTCATCATTAAATATTATTACTTCTGATGCCACAGTATCTCTACCCTACAAAAGGCTTCTTTTGGAATTAATTGACTACATGACAAAAAACTGTCGCTATACTCACAATGGGGCTCACCTATACACCGTTTAAAGAATATTAGCAATTGAGAAAAACTCAAAAAGGTCTGACAACATTTGTGAAATGTATCGCTTTGATCCATGAAAAAATATATAGTCTGCAGAATAGTAAGATTCCTAGTAAAACAAGTCATATCCTCTTTTACTTTAGTTCACATTTTTAAAATAAGATTGTTCAGTCCTTGAAAGGTATTAACGGTACTTCCAGCCACTGCTCTGGGTCAGTTGCCTTTACGGGCCACACCTCAGAGCGCTTGGTGTGTGGATGGGAGGGAGCTGGGAATGGAGCCCAGTTGAAATGACTTGTCCGTCAATCAGCACTGTTGTATTATAAGTGCAGGGAAGACATATTGACTCAGGCATCCCTAAGTGCCCTTGCTGGCTGGCTTCTTGACAGAGTGAGCCTTCATGCTAATTAGAATGGGAAGACAAAGTCTCCCTGGTGGGGACATAAAGAAAAATATAGTAGGAGCCCAAAAATGATGAATCATGTATTTCTTTTCTGCAGCTGTCTTAAGGAGAGATATTTCAATAAGGAAGTCATCATTTTATCACTCACTTTTCTCAGCATGAAACCGATTAGTACAACAGTGAAGAATTGTGTTTGTTTAAAAGTATTATCCCAAGAAAGAATGTTTTAAGGGTGTACTTTCGTGTAATGAGGGAATTCGGTCTTTGGCACTGCACGCATATAATAGTTCATGAGCCAGACCTCAGAATATTGTCTCTCTTTGTCCCTACGGTTGTAAAACGTTTGAAACAATAGCAGCAAATGTAAATTTCAGTTTTCCCCCATTACAGAAATGTTACCCTCAGCTATTTTGAACACATATTTATATCAGATTATTAATCGATTCATTTTGATTGGTCGCTTGTGAGTGGTCCGTGACTCACAGGGGGTCTGCAGCTCAAATCTGAGCCAGGAACTTGAAGGGGCTTTATGTGTGCTGAATAGCTGATAAGTAGTTAAAAGTGATGATTCAGACTGTCCCTGCTGTCACTTGTCTTATACAGCGGTAGCAGCTAGCCAACATAATGTCACTTAATTTGCCCCCCTAGAATCAACACTTTGAATACATCAGCACTTCTGTTGTGTATATCTACACTGGAGTAGTAGGGGCGAAGGCAAGCATGCAGCAGCAGCACTTCCATGCAAAGAGGACAGCGAATGTCTCTTAGCATGAGTGTTTTAATGCTAGCAACCTTTTGTCATATGCTATCAGTCATTGTCATTACTCTAAATTATTATCTTAAGGACAGACTAAAAAATTTGAATTATTTTCCAGGCCCACTGAGAATTATTTGAATGTTTGTCATTGGAAAAGTCAGGATTAGGTAAAGGCGATGCTTTAACTGGGACAGATATTTTTTGCAGAATAATTTTACATCTGGATAACCAAGATTATATTTAACCTCCCGGGGATCGGTGTCCCTATTTAGGGACAGTGTTATATTTAACTACATTGATTTCACATCTGCAGAAAAATCCAAGTGTTTTCTTTGAAATGCTATCACACACATGCATCTCCTTCCTTCAGGTCCAGAGCTAAGAGCAGTTAGATTTGGGTCGGTCATTCTAGGTGGAAATCAACATTTCACACAATATCCTCAAAGGTCAAAATGTGTGTTTGATGATACAGAAATCATTCTGTTTTTTCTGCAACTTGAATGAAGCCTTCATAATGGTAGATGACGTTTAGAGAAACAAAAGAAAAACAAGAATCCAAGTCACTCAATCAATTGGCAGTGCATACAAGAAATTGGAAAAATCTTTGTTTGTGTTATCACACATTATTTTCTGACAAGTCAGAATATACTTTGTTTATTACGTTTTCGTTGTTTGTCATTTAAATTGTCTGTTGTTTTCACTAGAAGTGTAATTGCTACTTAGACCCTGTGACTTGGTAATGATATGATCTTCTGTTTGCAGTTCAAGAGTGTGAATGAGTCATTGATGTGCCAATGTAGCCCATAGCTGCATTGCTTTATTATTAACGGGGCCCCTATATACAATTTTTATTATTGATGGGCACCATAACACAATTTTGTAATTTTCCCTCTCTCTGTCCCTGTGCGTTGATTCACCATTAGACCTACAATATCAATGAATATGTGTTCTTGCATGGTCTTATCCTTGGCTTTCACTAGTCCATCTGATGTAGCTCATCAATAGTGTTGCAGTCTCTGTATCTGAGAGTTGTTGGTTCAATCCCTGATTGGAGCTATAATTAATTTATTTTTTATGTGCTAACTGAAAATCACAGTTGTTTATTTAAAATCTACAAAAACTATGTAAATGGGATTAGGCTATACTCTCTGTTTTGTCTGAAGTACTCATTTAAAACAACATTGTAGTTTACTTCTAAACAGATCTGTATAATTTATTATCTAAATGCAATTCCCAATGAACAGCAAAAGTCAGGGGACAAAATGTGTACTAATGCCTTAATAATTTCAGTATTGTGATTGAATGTGAGATGTTTAACACGTCAATTGCAACTGTACTGCCTATCTATTGAGGTTTAATGACATCACACATAGAACAAGAATGTTCCTATCTTTAGTCATTAAGACATTCTTGCTTTTTTATATCAGCATAGCTTAATATATTTCTAATGACAAATTTCAGAAAGAGGTGACAGTTCCATGTCCCAAATGATCTCATGGCCTAACTCAATGGACTGGTTATCAGTAAGCTAATTGGGTCTGCCAAATGACATTGGAGAGCCAAAATGTCAGCACCATGGTTATTGCTAACTGGGATAGAGCTGCTCTGGGGAAGGCAGCAGATTAAAGAGGATGATGAAAGGTTATCAGTCACTGATTTTTACCCAGTGGAAAGTGAACAAGAAGAGGGGGAGAAAGAGAAATGGGGAGATAGAGAGAAAAGAGAAGGAGAGAGAGGGAGGGGATGAATAATAGAAAATGTATAATAATAAAAAATGATAAAAGAAGTAGGAAGAAAGAAAGAGTGGCAGAGTGATGGAGAGAAAAATGTAGAAAGAGAGCGGGAGAAAGATAAACACTGTGCAAGGGCAGAGGGAGTAGGGATTAAGTATTCCTATGGTACTGCAGTAAAAGTGTACCTTGAGTATAATTAACACACAGCAGTGCAATGTTGAGTATGGCTGTACTTAGCTTTTTACACAGACTTCTATGGCTTTGCAAATCAACCGCTAACTCTTGGTCTGAGGAGAAGATGGAGTTGAATTAGAAGTTGTGTGTTTTTGGAATGCCACTTTTTCCAGGAAAAAAACAAGGGCACCATGGATCCCATTATGTCAATAATACCTGTGTTTGTTTCAACTGATAGGTCTACCATGGAACCAGATAACAATTTGACCATCATCAAACGATGATTTTAAAACACACAGTGTCATGTTGACTTTTTTTGAATGTATACTGTACCTTCAATGATTAGATTTCCTATTGTCACAGAGCAGAGTATGGCCGTACCTTGAAACGTTCAGTAGTATGACCTGGTCTAATTATTCAAGTTATGGAAATCATCTGCAGTTGATAGCCTATAACCCAATTATTATTCTGTGTGTGTGTATTTATGTACAGTATGTACACTTGCTTTCAGAGTTTGGAGTCACCCAGGTTATTCACCAAGGTGGCAATAATTAAATTACCAGTGTTGCAAATATCTATTATTCTTGGAAATGACTGTTTTCTAATTTATTATTTAAATACAACAGCAAAGCCACTTTTTCCCGCAACCGTTTTTTCAGTGTCCTAATTGTATTTAAGCTCATCTGTAATTAATCATTGTTTCAACTTTAATTTCCTTTCAATGTAATGCCACTGTGAATGAAGGTATCAATTTCTATAAAAATACATGAAGATTTCTGGGTGACCCCAAACATTTCAAAGCTAGTGTGTGTGTGTGTGTACTTGTTTATGTGTACTTGTGGGTACCTGAAGTCCCCACATGTAAAAAAAACCTGAGAAATGTACCTTGTGGGGTATTGCGATTTATGCCTCAGGGGTTAGGTTTGTGGGAAAATGTAACGATAGGGCATAGTGTTCGAATTGTGGTTACTATTAGGTTAAGGGATTGCTGGTTAGGTTTAGGGTTAGGCATTATTGAAAGGTTAATTTTAGACACTAAATGTGGGTTAATGAGATTAAGGTTAGGGCTAGGATATAGAAAACATGGATTTGTAGGTCAAAATTACTTCCCCACAAAGATAGACAAACGTGTGTGTGTGTGTTTGTGGGCATGTGAATGCATGTACTGTATATAACTGACGTCTGTATTCGTTGGTTATATACACCTTAACTCTGCCAGTAGACACCGCATTTACTGAGAGAGCTGCCGACACTCCTTTTTTTTAAGTGAGCAACATGCTACAGTATGAGATGTTTCTAAAGTTCACATTGACACTGAAAATATCTCACAATTAGGGTCATGAAACAAAGGCAAAAGTTATCCAAGGGAACAGGTAAATGTCAAACAAAATCCCATACACTTAATTTTTTTTAGTTTGTCTAAGAACGTTCTCTTTCCCAACTATGCATGTCAAGTAACCTTTAAAACTTTATCATATTGTTGTTAGGTGTGACGACGGCAGACATGCTACCTCTTTGGTGTTACATTTGATTGACATTGAGAATCCTATTCACCACATGTAACCCTAAATTCTTAACCCAGGAATGAGGACCTGCCTTATTATTCTTACGAGGAGTTCTACTGCTGTCTAAAGATTATTCCATCCCAGAATGACTGACATTAACATTATATTGGGGGACATAATGTAATGTACCTGTCTCATCAGCTAATGGAGAGCAAATCCATTTTCTGAAACAGGAAGGTCTACATACATTAACTTAATGGCGGTGCAGAGTCAAGGGGCTGAGGCTAATGAGAGCTGATGTGATTACTGTCCACCTCTCATTTGAAACTCTACAAACAAAATAGAACTGTAAACCCCATGCAGGACAACTCAGGGAAAGGCTATTACAATTTTTTGAAAAAAGACTTGACAGCTATCATCCGTGGGGGTGGGGGGGGGTGCACGGTAAAGGGTCTGCGCTTGTGATGAAAACAAAAATATAGAATAGGAAGAAAGAAGACGTGTTTAAACAGTATTTGGCTTTAACTATGCAATTAATAGGACAATGGGTTTCAGTGGTTAGGATCACTGAGGACGAACGTGAAACCCCTTTCCTACTAGGAAAACAACTTTTGCTTTGGGAGGTTTATCTGCACCTCTGCACTCTTTTCTATGAATATCTATAACCGCAAGTCTCTCTCTCCTCTGTGTGTTGATACAAGGTGACTTCCGGAGTGTTTTGAGACAGAAATGTGCCTTCAGGTTACAGTAAGTGGGATGTGTGAGAGGCATGCTGTGTCCCTTATATTTCTTTGTTTCTGCTTAAGGTCTGACAGAGATTTATCCAGTAGTCTTTTTCAGGAGGAAAGAGGAGAATCTCCACCTATTCCCGCAACTCCACTCTACATAGATGCAAATAATGAGGGAATGTTATATAAATACTTTCTCCTTCTCAGGCCCATAGGACACCATCTAAATTTCCAGGGAGAAAGAATTTAACCCTCCAGATTTTCTGTGTGTCTGTTTATCCTATCCACTCTTCTTTTTTATATTCATTTATCTACAGAATGTCCTCATTAGTATGATATTTTGAGGGGGCAAACTGGATGGGCGAATGTGTGGGGGGTATGAATAATTAAAACAAAATAAAATGTATAAAAATAACAAAATGGGTAAATAATCTTATCATATTCACCAGCTGTGTAGATCCAACTCCTCCCCACACTCTTCCCCTAAAACATCCTCTGTCCACGACCATGAGACCTAAGCTGCTTATAAATATTTGTAATTAAAAATGGAAGGGAAAAGCGGGACAAGTAATGTCTTTATCATTCTAGTCACTGCTCCAGGTATCTTTGATGCCCAAACAGGCGTTTTTGATCTGACAGTTTCGTTTAGTAGCCCAGAGACTCCACTTGGCTCCTACCACGCCTCTCTCCACAACCTCTCTATCACTCACCGCTCTCCTCCCGCTGCTTCTCTCTCCACTCACCCTCACCAAGGACTTCATTAGCCGTTTCACATCTCATCTGTTTTTGCCAGAACTTTTAAAAGCCTGTCAATTTTTATTTTTAATGTATCCACAAACCTCTCTACTATACACTCAATAAATTTTGAACAATGTAGAGATTAACAATCCAAAAACAAAAAAATGTCCATTGTTACATGGCAAGGCTTTGAAGCTTATTACTTTCAAAATTATGATTGTTTAAGATGTTTTAGGTAAGGAAGACATGATGTCAATCATTACTCTTAGAAAGTTTCTGCTCTTGTTGTAATGAGGGATTTTTAGAAGATTGCAGTATTCATCCATATTTTATTTTATTCTCTGTAAAAACAGAGCATACAGGGTATACAACTTTTTGCCTAACTCTAAAGAGTATCTCATTTAAAGTAAGGTCGACCTTGAAGAATCTCTGTCGTTGACTGAAGAATTAAGATTTCATTCAGACAGAACAACTTTGTTGAAAGATTTAGACACTAGATTTTGAAGGTAAAACTACAGTGAGGTTTGTGAAGCCCCTTGTGGTGCCTTTGTCAGGAGGACCTGGGTGACTTTCACATTTTACTACCGCTGCAGATGAGGATATGGGAGCACTGTGGCCTACTTAGCCACATTTCTATGTTTTTCTCTCGATCGCTGTTTCCCTCTACCTCGCTCTCTCTTATCCCATTGCCTTATCTCCTGTTCTGTTTTCGTGTATCTCTTTTTCTGCCTCTAAATGAAAACAGAATCGGAAAAAACTGACAAAATATCAGTTCCTTCCGCTAGTTGACGAGATGCTTTTGTTCCTGATGATGACTGACTGTTTGTATAGCAGCATCCTTGACAGACAGGGCCACTGGTGATTAAGGCATGCCAGGGGTTGGTTGGGGGATGATCTGTGTGTGTGTGAGGTGGAGTTGCATACAACACAAAAATTGCACTTGCTCAGTCATTTTGCATATAACACAAGAATCAGTGGCTCAGATGTTGCTAACCCATACTCACAGCAGGTCTGTAGCTTTTTCAAAACTAACTCTTACCGCTAACACTTATTGTGACTGGATGTTAAAGCATATGAAATCTTATCCCCGTAGTCACTTCTCTTGTCCGATCTCTCTTGTTCTTGGTTATATTATTCTTCCCTTATCTTCTACCCTCTTCTACTTCTGAGGTAACCTAATTGTGAATGGCTAAAGGGACTGATTACCCACAAACCAAACTTGTACGCAAAATGCCAGCTTGTGCGTTTCTTCCTGATTTCAGTCTGCTAAGAGGGCGCATTCGAATTGTAAAAAACTAAATGCAGACTTCTTTTCTAACTTCACACTTTGCTCTGTCAATAATATATTCTCAATCATCGAGGATATCAGATTAGGAATATATAATTGATAGAGTCTAAACAAAACATATCATCGCTCTATTGAAATATGAATCTAGAAGAACTATGACAACTATAATCATTATTTCACAAAGTTGTATCAAGCAAATTCATTTAAACTTACGCTGTAGCAGATGCACTAGCTCCACCCTGTTATCCTTGAGTAAGAGAGCTGACTGGTAAGCGAGACAGTCAAATAATTACTTCAAGAGATTTAAGAACATACAGTAGTGCTCAAAAGTTTGCATACCCCTGGAGAATTGGTAATAGATGTATCGTTTTTTAAAGGAAACATGAGTGAGCAGGCAAAGCAATGCTTTTTTATTTCTCATGGGAGTCATATTCAATGGTAGGCCATAACAGAATGGCACAATCATAAAACAAAACATATTGAAGAAAAATTGGTATTTTGCAGTCAGAGTCTAGTAGCAGTTGAAGTTTCAGCTTTAATGATGTACTTCTCATCTCGGACAGGGTTCACAGGATCTCAGCATGCAGGTTACAAGTCATGAACGAATCCCCCGCTATACTAAATCCTCTTGGCTTAAATAACCCTGTGGACTTGAGCATCACATCAGGATAAGAAATATCTAGCACCTTCGAGTAACATCAAAACAACCCCTTCAACACCTTGTCATTCTTATCTGATCAAATCCGTGGCCTTGACATATAGGGCATTTTTACATTACGAGAGATACCGATAGCTTTTAGCAACTTTTTCCAAATCAGCTCGAGCCGACTTTGGAGTGAGACACAAGTGTACTGTGTAAACCTTCGGGACTCTCGAATTCCACGCGACCTCCGGAGGTACCGAATGAGCTATCCCACTTGAGGCTTTGCTAATAGCCCAGGAGATGTGTATTGCAGGGGAAAGGGGGGGCCTGGGCTGATTTCTGAGCGAATGACACCCATAAATGTGTGATTACGGTCTGGAGACATGACACTGTAAATACAAACAGCATGGAAATTAGCTTGTGCAGATTCAGGAAAATGTTGCTGAAAGCTTTCGGTATCTATCGTAGCGTAAAAAGCCCATAGTCAACAGGTTCCCTACACACTCGGTCATTATCTAGATACCCTTTCTTGCTCCCTAGAAGTATGACCTTTAGTAACCTGTCTATTCTCACCGAACGTCATTATAACATACATAAATACGTATGTACATACGGTCCTTCTCAAGAAATTAGCACATTGTGATAAAGTTCATTATTTTCCATAATGTAATGATAAAAATTAAATTTTCATATATTTTAGATTCATTGCACACAAAACTGAAATATTTCAGGTCATTTATTATTTTAATACTGATGATTTTGGCATTCAGCTCATGAAAACCCAAAATTCCTATGTCAAAGAATTTGCATATTTCATCTGACCAATAAAAGAAGTGTTTGTAATACAAAAATAAAGATAAAGTCAACCTTCAAATAATTATGTTCAGTTATGCACTCAATACTTGGTCGGGAATCCTTTTGCAGAAATGACTGCTTCAATGCGGCATGGCATGGAGGCAATCAGCCTGTGGCACTGCTGAGGTGTGATGGAGGCCCAGGATGCTTCGATAGCGGCCTTAAGCTCATCCAGAGTGTTGGATCTTGCGTCTCTCAACTTCCTCTTCACAATAGGTTCAGGTCAGGAGAGTTGGCAGGCCAATTGAGCACAGTAATACCATGGTCAGTAAACCATTTACCAGTGGTTTTGGCACTATGAGCAGGTGCCAGGTCGTGCTGAAAAATGAAATCTTCATCTCCATGAAGCTTTTCAGCAGATGGAAGCATGAAATGCTCCAAAATCGCCTGATAGCTAGCTGCATTGACCCTGCCCTTGATAAAACACAGTGGACCAACACCAGCAGCTGACATGGCACCCCAGACCATCACTGACTGTGGGTACTTGACACTGGACTTCAGGCATTTTGCCATTTTCTTCTCCCCAGTCTTCCTCCAGACTCTGGCACCTTGATTTCCGAATGACATGCAACATTTGGTGTTGTTTTGTTGTCCTGCTTCTCTGTAGCCCAGGTCAGGCGATTCTGCCGCTGTTTCTGGTTCAAAAGTGGCTTGACCTGGGGAATGCGGCACCTGTAGCCCATTTCCTGCACACGCCTGTGCACGGTGGCTCTGGATGTTTGTACTCCAGACTCAGTCCACTGCTTCCGCAGGTCATCCAAGGTCTGGAATCGGTCCTTCTCCACAATCTTCCTCAGGGTCCGGTCACCTCTTGTCGTTG
>JACXGM010026976.1:0-14671 GCA_016801145.1 Umbra pygmaea
ACACACACACACACACACACACACACACACACACACACACACACACACACACACACACACACACACACACACACACACACACACACACACACACACACACACACACACACACACACACACACACATATATACACACACACTTCCTTTCCTTTCTTTCTCTCAAGCAGGGATGTCATGTAAACACAGGCGCACACACACATAACAGGGTCGTTCCCCTACACATGCAGCTTACGAAATGCAAAACAAGCAGTGGTGTACTCATGTATGCTTACAACAGGGGTTACACACTCAGTCAGTTTCAGGAAATGCAGAATAAGCAGGGGTGTCTCACACACTCAACTGAGTCTGGTCAGCACTCTTATTCATTACTATGTATTGTCTCACCAGGATATGCCAGGTGATGGACTGGAGCAGCCAATGGCCATCCTAATCAGCGAGACAGACACCAGGGCTCTCATTGAGGGCACAGAGGTCCTCATTAACATACCTTCAACTGCAGCCGCTGTAGCAATGCTATTTGGACTGATATGTACTAAACCTAAAAAGTCCTAATGGAACTTGAAACAAGAAAGATGACCCCCAAAGTAAGTCGCCTCTGCACTCTGCTGCACAGTCAATGACTGACTGACAGAGCCTCCATTGATTGTTTCAGTGCTTTGTAGAACACACACACACTTAGGATGGCCACTCCCATTTCATCTCACATTAGAAATTTCTTCACCCAAGACTGTACTAGTTGACTGGATTTGGCAATGTTGCAATGGATCTTTCAGTGAGCCTATTGGTTTTATTTGTCATTGCAAATAATATATGTACTTGTTCAATACTTGTTGGTAGGTCAAGAGGACTGAACATGTTTTAAGTTTCATGTTTTACTCATGTTTCAATGAGCTTATAGGTTTTTATGGTCATTGTGCAAACAATACTGTACATGAACTGTCTTAAAGGAACACGCCACCGTTTTTTTAAATTAGGGTTATTCAGTCTCCCCTAGATGTAGATAGCTGGGGAAAATGTATTTGTCTCAGTGCATGCATTCTCTTACTCTTCCTTGGGCACAGAGATATCACGCAGCACTTGTGGGTTTTTAGGTGCTGCGTGATACAATATTTCTGCACTCAAGTAACAGTGCTTTGGCTGTGCTTTGCCCCAATATAGTCCCAAGTCAATATCTGCCTAGGAAATGACCTACTATTTATCTGCATTGCTATTTGTACTCGTTGTGAATACGCAGGCCACAAAAAATATTTTTTGTAGTTGGATTTACTCATGACATGCTAACCGGCAACAAAGGATTTAATTCACTACGCTAAGCTTAGCTAGCTGCGGCACTGCTGGACTCTGATAATGCATGCACTGATACAAAAATAAGTTTGAGGGGAGACAGTTAAAACCCTATTTCAAAAAATGGTGTCAAGTTCCTTTAACAGAATTTTACTAGAGACCTATATTTCAATACTTGTTGGTAGGTCCTATTTGAAGAGGACTGAACATGTTTTAAAATTCATGTTGTACTCATGTTTCAATGAGCTTATTGGTTTTTATGGTCATTGTGCAAACAATACTGTACATGAACTGTCTTAAAGGAACACGCCACTGTTTTTTTAAATTGGGGTTATTCAGTCTCCCCTAGATGTAGATAGGTGGGGAAAATGTATTTGTCACAGTGCATGCATTCTCTTACTGTTCCTTGGGCACAGAGATATCACGCAGCACTTGTGAGTTTTCAGGTGCTGCGTGATAAAATATCTCTGCACCCAAGTAACAGTGCTTTGGCTGTGCCTTGCCCCAATATAGTCCCAAGTCAATATCTGCCTAGGAAATGTCCTATTATTTATCTGCATTGCTATTTGTACTCGTTGTGAATATGCAGGCCACAATTATTCTTTGTAGTTGGTTTATTTTTTGTAGTCCTATTTGAAGAGGACTGAACATGTTTTTTCAAATTCATGTTGTACATGTTTCAATGTGCTCATTGGTTTTCATGGTCATTGTGCAAACAATACATGTACTGTAATTTAACTGTTTTAACAGAAATTGTCATGTATTTCTCTTGCCAATAAAGGTCAATGTCTAATCTTAAAAAAAATGCTCTTCATATTAATAAATATTTAAAAGAACATTTGGTCTGACTCATTTAAAAAAAGAATATTGAGAGAATTTAAAATTATTAGATTATGCCAGTTGTGAAGCCTTTTTATATTACTTGCAAATAATACATATTTCAGATTGAAGTAAACTGTTAATTTAGATTAAGTCAGTTAAAGAATTTTTTTATTTAAGCCAGTTTAAAAATATTGATTTACACCAAATTAAGAAAAGAGTTTGCATGAAATTAAGAAAATTAATTTGAACTGAATGGTTTCTGAACATTAGATCAATGTGAAATTGTTATTGTGAATGGTTACTTCAATTTTATTAAGTTAATCCAATGTTTTACTTTTTACAGTGTACCGACTCAGGCGTCGTGGAGTTACTTTTATTCAGTAGTCTGTTTGAACTGCTGGTCGTGATTCAACAGCAGACTTAATTAAGCACAGTCTATTATGGGCACATAAAAATGCTGCAGGGAAAATAGAAAATAAGATATGTTTAGATGTGGTAATTTATTTCATATAATGAATATAAATAACTTATTTGCAAATATAATTCAAAGACATTGCTGTCTAATCTGGTCACCCTCACTCAGTACGCCTTACTTCTGTCGCTCCAGACATCTGAAAAAATTTAGTTTCTTCTTCACTAACACACGGTCAACACCATCCCTTTATGAGAGATGCAAAACAGCAGGCAATGCGAACCATCCAGAAAGGCAGTCACAGTATACTGGCTAACTATTCAAGCCACCATGTAAGTTAACATTAGCCTATAAATCAAAAAATATTCCTGCCAGCAACTGGTAGTCTACCAAATATCAGGAATATTACTATTTTTATAGTGTATATAGTTTATTGATGATACTCTGTTTACCATTACAAAAAATCTAATGATTAGCAATGAATGTAATGTATGTGTTACATGAATATGCTGTTACAACAGAGTCAAATTCAGAGCATAGGTGAAAAATCATCCTGCTAACTAGCCCTTTGGTTTACTTCAGGAGATGGTAATGCTATTGGCTAATTCTAACAAGATCATCAGTCATCAATTTATGGGGAATTCATAATGATATCACATCAGATAGTAGGCTGTAGTACTAAATGGTAGACTATAGTAAAATAAAAAGTGCATATAGCTGCTAATTGTATTTGTTTGCTGATTTAGTATAAAACTTGTTGAAATGTTTCCAGTGTGTGTATCAGTTTTTTTAATTTCCATCTCATTTTAACAAAACCGTGATAATATTGATAATCGTGATAACTTTGGTCACTATAATCGTGATATGAAATTTTCATACTGTCCCATCCCTAAAACGGGCATTTTTTATAGTAAAAGTGAGTTCTAACAGAAGTATTTTTGCTGTGATTTGTCTTCACATTATATTCAACTTTGTTGTATGTCCACAAAGTATAGAAACATTATGTGATTACAGGAAACATGAGTTCTAACAATATTTTTCCCCTCATTTATTGCAGAGATTTGGACTCTGATGAACTCAGGGAGCCAGCACCCGAGAAGACACACCCTGGTCCATCAAATTTTAACAATGCGTTCACAACACGGTAGGTTGGGCACATGTTGGCACAGTTTCTATTTTGGTATTGCATTTTACACTTTGCATAAATAGTTATGATTATAAGAACTATGTTAGGTAACAATATCATGTTTTTATAGAAATCCTTCATTTGGGCACATGAAGCACAATTTTTGGCACAATTTTTGGCACAATTTTCTTTTGGTATTGCATTTGACACTTTGTGTAAATAGTTGTGATTGTAAGAACTGTGTTAGGTAACAATATCATGTTTTTATTATTATTTATATGTAAATCCTTCACTTGGACATTTGAGGACACCTGGGGACACTTGGGCACATGTTGGCACAATCTTAAGGGACACTTGGTGTCCTCTTACAAAATAGTCTATAGCTCCTTGTCTGTTGACTCTATCATTCTAAAATGATCGATATATGTTGTCATCCCCTGGGATTTAAGCAATTTTGAGCATGGCATGGTTGTTGGTTCCAGACGGGCCGGTCTGAGTATCTCACAATCTGCTCAGTTACTGGGAGTTTCACACACAACCATTTCTAGGGTTTACAAAGAATGGTGTGAAAAGGGAAAAACATCCAGTATGTGACAGTCCTGTGTGCCTTGTTGATACTAGAGGTCAGAGGAGAATGGGCCGACTGCTTCAAGCTGATAGAAGAGCAACTTTGACTGAAATAACCACTCATTACAATTGAGGTATGCAGCAAAGCATTTGTGAAGCCACAACACGCACAACCTTGAGGCGGATGGGCTACAACAGCAGGAGACCCCACCGGGTACCACTCATCTCCACTACAAATAGGAAAAAGAGGCTACAATTTGCAAGAGCTCACCAAAATTGGACAGTTTAAGACTGGAAAAATGTTGCCTGGTCTGATGAGTCTCGATTTCTGTTGAGACATTCAGATTGTAGAGTCAGAATTTGGTGTAAACAGAATGAGAACATGGATCCATCATGCCTTGTTACCACTGTGCAGGCTGGTGGTGGTGGTGTAATGGTGTGGGGGATGTTTTCTTGGCACACTTTAGGCCCCTTAGTGCCAATTGGGCATCGTTTAAATGCCACGGCCTACCTGAGCATTGTTTCTGACCATGTCTATCCCTTTATGGCCTCCATGTACCCATCCTCTGACGGCTACTTCCAGCAGGATAATGCACAATGTCACAAAGCTCGAATCATTTCAAATTGGTTTCTACAACATGACAATGAGTTCACTGTACTAATATGGCCCCCACAGTCACCAGATCTCAACCCAATAGAGCATCTTTGAGATGTGGTGGAACGGGACCTTCGTGCCCTGGATGTGCATCCCACAAATCTCCATCAACTGCAAGATGCTATGCTGTCAATATGAGCCAACATTTTTAAAGAATGCTTTCAGCACCTTGTTGAATCAATGCCACGTAGAATTAAGGCAGTTCTGAAGGCGAAAGGGGGTCAAACACAGTATTAGTATGGTGTTCCTAATAATCCTTTGGGTGAGTGTAGTATACTACTATAGTACTGTAAGGCATAATTTAATTTCCCTGTTTTATTGATTTGCTTATTGCTGATAAGCAATTCAATTTGGTCCAAAATTGTTTTGTGAAATACTTTACATTAGATTGTGGCACCATTCTCTCCTTTCAGTGACACACAAATAATGTTAATAAATCAAATTCATATGAAACAATAATGAAATAATATACTTGTAGACTGCATTGTTTAACTAAGTAAAACTTAAATCATTTTAAATAGGCTATCATAATATAATGATGTTGTAGGTCAACTTAATAATCAAAATAATATAAATTCTCAAATAGTCTGCGTCACGGTTGCAATTTGTTTTGTTTGTGTTTGGGTGCCTTTGTTTTTCTCATTTCAGCACATGCAGTTTAAAAGTTCTGTGAATGGCCGTGCCCTCCCAGATGTGTTTACAAAGTTTAGCTGTAGCCCCGTACCCTGGAAATCCAGAGTTTGAATTTGAATTGAAATCCAATTTGAATTTGCTCAGCAAGTTACTCTGGCACCGAGTAATTCTGCTCATTAACTATGCCCTTGTAGCCGAGCTGCACCAATCACATCGGTGTATCGGATATAGGCGTGCCAGAGGCGTGTTAAACAGATGACGACAGCGCTGCTACCTTGAAGTCATTAGTTAACATTGTAAGATCATTAGTTGTTGTAAACTGCTCTGGCCGCTACAATGAACGAGTTAAACTTGGCTTTTTGTCTAAAAGAGGAACAGAAGACGGCGCTCGAATCGTTACTTTTTAAAAAGGACGTTTTTGCTGTTTTGCAGACCAGATACGGCAAGGGTTTAATCTACCAGTTAGCTCCACCATAGGGTTAGTGAAAACCCACTTGTGATTGGTCGTAGTGTTATCCAACTGCGTACAGTGAGATTTTCAAATGCACGCTTGGTGCCGCCCCTCGAGTTGAGTCATTTATATTACTCGATCCCAGACCCTTAATCGTTCAGGATTTGGGTCTGGATTTTTCCAGGCTAGTAGCCCCAAAGTATCAGATCAGATTCACTAATGACTGACGTGTTGATTAGTAGTTGAATGCGGTGTGATGGCTTAGTTATAGTTTAAGTACATGGACTGGCTGGTGGTACCTAAGGAGAGGTTTGAGAACCACTGTCCTACAAGCGTTTATGAAATATTTCCCCAAACATTTGGGTTCAGATTATGGCTTGACTACTTTAAAACTAAAAAATATAGTAAATAGGTACTGTATCACACCTTTCAGATATCCTTATCTTACAATCCAGTCAAAATTTGTTTTAAAAACACCATATAATGTAAAATAAATAATGCCTGGATTGTTGAATTATTAACACCAACTAGAGCACCTCAACAAGTGATTGGAATTCAGATATGAGTGCTATGGCTTTTGCCATTTATATTATGCATTGACAGATGTAACACAATTTTTACTTTTACTTTATGTACTTAAGTGCATTTAAGATCACATATTTACTTTTGGAACTTAATTACATTTAAATTCAGATACTTTAAGACTTTTACTCAAGTAAAAATCCAGTAGGTGACTTCTCTCTTACTGGAGTAGGTTTTTAGCACAGTATCTGTACATTTACTCAAGTGTCATTCTCTAATACTTTTTACACGTCTGCTGAAGTCCTTCCCTGCGGTCTGCAAGTTGTCAGTGAAGCTGAATACACCTCTACCAGCCTCTGCAGCCTGTGAATATTTAGCATAGCAGGACTTGTCTTCAGCCCAGAGAGAGCATGGCTGGATTCTCGCAATTTTGACAAACATCTTCTACTGAAGATGAACCGCAAGTTTTTCAATTTTAATCAAAGGAAGGAAGAGAAGAAAGCAGAGGGAAAGATCAAGGAAGCAGGAGGAAGGAGAGTGAGCAAGAGGACATGGAGAGGAAGAGAGACAAGAGGAGACAATTAAGAAGGAAGCAAGAGGAGAAAGGGGTTGAGGGAAGAAGTGGGCAATAAGGTACAGGGAGTGAGCAGAAAGGAGAAAGGATTTTAGTGATGGTTTAAGTTAAAGTCCAAAGTGATGGTTCATGTTCAATGGAATGTAAGGAGACAATAAATACAGCTTGAAGAAAGAAAGAAATCAATTTCTGTCTTCTCTTTTTGCACTTTCGTACTTTTACTTTTGATACTTAAGTACATTTAAGATGAGCTACTTTAAGATTTTTACTTAAGTAATTTTCTTATGGGTGACTTATTTTTTACTAAAGTCACTTTTAAGATCGATATCTGTACTTTTACTTAAGTATGGAATTCAAGTACTTTTTACACCACTGCCCAAATCCGATCTTCACACTCCAATGGGTGATGTCACACATGTAACATCCAGTGATATATACAATCTATGGTCAGTCGTTGAGTACCGGCTACATGTGAAAAGTAGCGGTACGCAAGAAGAAGTGCAGGTACGCTTAGGAGTAAAATGTGGAAGTGCGGGTACTGCGTACCGGTGAGTACCGCCACACTTCGAGCACTGCTTTATGCAGTAGCCCAATCTCTTTCTCAAGCATCTACACTCCTGCAGACTATGAAAAGATAGAAAAGTTAGTTGAAGCGCAGGAGCTCAACATGCAACCAATCTGCTCACACTGGAGTTTTTGTTTACTTAAAAAAGTGTTTTTTTCAACACTGAAATAAACAACAAAAATGTGTATTTATATACATACATACATTTTTGTTTGTGTCCTGTTTATAGAATGCCCTTTTTTGCTAATTGGGATATAGGTAATGATTGAATTAGTTTATTATGAAAAATTGGGTTAGGGAGAAAATTAGGTAAAATGTATTGTATATGCAGAGCTTGGAGAACTACTAGCTAGTGCCACAGTCAAATCCTCAGTAGGAAATTTTGTTATTAACACAAACTTAGATTTGAAAATATTATGGAAACACATTCAAATAGAGATTTCAATTTTGTGGAAACCAAAAATCCTAAGCAAAGAAGTACATTGTGCATCATGTTGTCTGACACATGTCCATTAATGCCACTGGCTACTGAAAAAATGCACATAAAGTTTTATATGTAATGCACAATAATAGAAAAAAGTAAGCTGAAAGCACAGAAGAAGGTTTAGGGTAGAGAATTGGGGTAGTTAGTAGTTTTTGTACATACCGGGAGACCAAGTGATCCTCTGTCCCCCTTGTGTCCTTGCTCCCCACGCACTCCCTTCAGACCATGATTCCCAGGCTCCCCCTGAATGCAAGTAGAGTGCAGTTGTCACCACTGAAGCTGTTGCTGGATCAAAATAATGTCTGCTGGGCTTTGCCTGGGTATAACTATGAACATATCTAATTCCTTAAGATATGATCAAAACATTTATGCGCTGAGGAAAAATGTTAATGCTGGGCTAGTTCATGTTTCAAGTTCAGGTTCTATAAAAAGTTTTTGTCATATGAAGAGGAAACCACAGATGTTACTGCTTCTACAGCAAACATCTTCCACCATGGTTCCAACACTGCAGTAATAAAAAAACATAAAAAAATATTAACACACTACCAGTACATGAAAGAATATAAGAAAAGGGGGTTAAAGACCAAGCTACTAAACAGAATCTGTACATGTACTGTAAACAGTGCCCACTGAGTAATATTGTTTGATGTTAAAGGTGCATCGAAGATTACAAAGTAATCTATAATTAATATATATATACAAAAAAATTAAGGGAACACTAAGATAACACATCCTAGATCTGAATGAATTAACTCATCTTATGAAATACATTCGTCTTTACATAGTTGAATGTGCTGACAACAAAATCACACAAAAATTATGAATGGAAATCAAATTTATCAACCCATGGAAGTCTGGATATGGAGTCACACTCAAAATCAAAGTGGAAAACCACACTAAAGGCTGATTCAATTTTGATGTAATGTCCTTAGTAGTGTATGTGACCTCCACATGCCCGTATGACCTACCTACAATGCCTGGGCATGCTCCTGATGAGGTGGCGGATGGTCTCCTGAGGGATGTCCTCCCAGACCTGGAAAGTCTGTGGTGCAATGTGGCGTTGGTGGATGAAGCGAGACATGATGTCCCAGATGTGCTCAATCGGATTCAGGTCTGGGAAACGGGCGGGCCAGTCCATAGCATCAATGCCTTCCTCTTGCAGGAACTGCTGACACACTCCAGCCACATGAGGTCTAGCTTTGTCTTGCATTAGGAGGAACCCAGAGCCAACCGCACCAGTATATAGTCTCACAAGGGGTCTGAGGATCTCATCTTGGCAGTTAGTCTACCTCTGGCGAACACATGGAGGGCTGTGCAGCCCCCCAAAGAAATGCCACCCCACACCATTACTGACACACCGCCAAACCGGTCATGCTGGAGGATGTTGCAGTCAGCAGAAAGTTCTCCACGGCGTCTCCAGACTCTTTCACGTCTGTCACATGTGCTCAGTGTGAACCTGCTTTCACTTGTGAAGAACACAGGGTGCCAGTGGTGAATTTGCCAATCTTGGTGTTCTCTGGCAAATGCCAAACGTCCTGCACGGTAAGCACAACCCCCACCTGTGGACGTCAGGCCCTCATACCACCCTCATAAAGTCTGTTTCTGACCGTTTGAGTGGACACGTGCACATTTGTTGCCTGCTAAATGTCATTTTGCAGGGATCTGGCAGTGCTCCTCCTTGCACAAAGGCGGAGGTAGCGGTCCTGCTGCTGGGTTGTTGCCCTCCTACGGCCTCCTCCATGTCTCCTGATGTACTGGCCTGTCTCCTGGTAGTGCCTCCATGCTCTAGACCCTACGCTGACGGACACAGCAAACCTTCTTGCCACAGCTCGCATTGGTGTGCCATCCTGGATGAGCTGCACTAACTGAGCCACTTGTGTGGGTTGTAGACTCCGTTTCATGCTATCACTAGAGTGAAAGCACCGCCAGCATTCAAAAGTGACCAAAACATCAGCCAGGAAGCATAGGAACTGAGAAGTGGTCTGTGGTCACTACCTGCAGAACCACTCCTTTATTGGGGGTGTCTTGCTAATTGCCTATAATTTCCATTAGTTTTCTCTTCCATTTGCACAACAGCATGTGAAATTGAGAACATTGTGTATTGTTTGTGTTCCCTTTATTTTTTTGAGCAGTGTATATTTTCAAAGGTGTTTCACAAGGAATTTTTACCAGATGTTGGTAACAACCCAAGTAATCTATACAATCAAATTAACGAAAACAAATAAGTTTAGAAATTAAGTTGTGTTATTATGTGAAATTACACAGGGAAAAAGTATTGAACACGCTTATTGATATTCATTTAATACTTTGTACAAAAGCCTTTCTTGGTAATGACAGCTTTAAGACACCTCCTGTATGTAGAAACTACTCACATGCATTGCTCTGGTGTGATTTTGGCCCATTCTTCCACACAAACAATCTTGAAGGTCCCGTGGGCCTCTTCTATGAATCTTGATCTTCAGTTCTTTCCATAGATTTTCAATGGGATTTAAGTCAGGTGATTGGCTGGGCCATTCTAGCAGCTTTATTGTCTTTCTTTGAAACCAATTGAGAGTTTCCTTGGCTGTGTGTTTGGGATCATTGTCTTGCTGAAATGTCCACGCTCATTTCCACTTCATCACCCTGGTAGATGGCAGCAGTTTTTTTCAAGAATGTCTCGGTAAATTTGCCCAGTCGTCCTTCCTTCAATTATGTGAAGTTTGCCAGTACCATTTGCTGAAAAGCAAGCCCACACCATGATATTCCCACATCTAAACTTAACTGTTGGTATGTTGTTTTTAGGGTGACGTGCAGTGCCATTACTCCTCCGAACATGGTGTGTCTGATGGCATCCAAACAGTTCGATTTTGTTCTCATCTGACCACAATATTCTCCCAGTGTTTCACTTGCTTTTCCAAATGTTGTGCAGCAAACTTTAAACCAGCTTCAACATGCTTTTTTCAGCAATAGAGTCTTGCATGGTGAGCGTGCAAACAAGCCATAGTGGTGGAGTGCATTACTTACTGTTTTCTTTGAGACAACAGTACCTGCTAATTGCTTTTTTAATCTCTCCACAACTGGTCCTTGGCTCTTGGACAACTCTTCTAATTTTTCTTTTCAGTCCTCTACTACTTCAGAAATCTTGTGAGGAGCACCTGATGGCAAATTTATGGTGGCAAATATATGGTGAAATGATCGTCTTTCCACTTCCATATTATGGCCCCAACAGTACTCGCTGGAACATTCAAAAGCTTAGAAATGTGCCTTTAAACAATGCCATCATTATGTTTTGCAACAATTAGGTTGCAAAGGTCTTGAGACAGCTCTTTGCTTTCACCCATTATGAGATGTGTCTTGTGTGACACCTTGGCAATGAGACCTTTTTGTAGGCCATCAGTTGGGACTGAACCAGCTGATATTAATTTGCACTGACAGGGGGCTGGATTGCATTTTAATTAATGTTTTTTAGCTGTTCTCTTGGCTTTCCATGCCTTTTTGCACCTCCCTTTCCTCATGTATGTGTTCAGTACTTTTTCCCTGTGTCATTTCACATTATTACACATAACTTAATCGCACCTCGACCACCGGAGGTCGCACCTCGACCACCGGAAGTCGCACCTCAAGAACGATCTGCTTGAGATATCACTACAGTTATTGCATTACTTCTAAAGGGTATTAACAATATTATCCAGGCCCTTTTTGAAGTTCTGAAATCAGCAAAAATTCACAGTTTTTTTCCCCCAATGCAAAATGAATGCATGGATGACAAATATTTTTTTTTAATTTCAAAATTTTCAGGGCAAATTGATACCTCACCATTGATACACAAATTGGACACCTGACCATCACACCCATATGAGTTGTTGGAAATCCCATTCCAAAACCATTGGCATTAATATGGACTTGGTCCCCCTTTTGAGGCTATAACAGCCACGACTTTTGTGGGAAGGCATTCCACAACATTTTTTAGGGTTTCTTTGTGAATTTCAAAGGAACATTTGTAAGGTCAAGCACTGTGTCACGTATATGCAGGGTGTGCGTAGTGAGAGGGAGACTGAGGCAGGCAGATGGTTTCTAGTTTTACTGAAGATGGTCCAGGAACTGTACAACAGTAGAATGATGTGCAGGTGAATCTGTTAGCAAGTGCACAATGGTATATATTTAACTGCAGAGGTGGTAAAAGTACTGAATAAAAGTACTTTTCTGAAGTACTCTGAGTTCACAGGTTATGGGAAGTCCCTACTTAAGACCAAAATGATCAGGTAGTAATAATAAAAGAAATATATATTTTTAAATAAAAAAACAATACATAATAAATCATACTCCCACATCTCAGTCTTATGCCATGAATCCGGAACCCAGTCCTTAGGATTCGTGACACACTGATGTTGGACAAAGAGGCTTAGCTCACAAGCAATGTTCAAATTCATTCCAAAGGTGTTCACTGGGGTTAAAGTCAGACTCTGTGCAGACCACTCAATTTCCTCCACACTAAATTTTTTTGCTATTGCTTTTTGGACCCTACGTCCCCACACTGATGCCACAAAGTTGGAACCACTAAATTTTCTAAAATGTCTTTGTATCCTGTACCATTAAGGTGATCCTTCACTGGAACTAAGTAGCATAGACCAAACCCTGGAAAACAGCCTCAGACCCTCTTCCACCATTAGTATGGGTGTCCACATACTTTTGGTTACTTTTATTATTTATTTGTATATTTAACCAAATAAGTTGACTGAGAACAGAGGCCTATGCTACAAAGCAGAATTTGGGTTAGCGAGCTAACTTCAGGTTTAACCCTGTGTTTTCAGTGTTACGACGGTGGTTCACTTGTTACCGGGTTACATTGTCATGGAAACTTCTGCTGCACACCCAATCTGCTCTGGAGCAGGTTGAAGTTGAGATAACAGATCAACACAAATAAAAGCACTGCCTACTGACCAATCAATTTTTTTTTAAATGGCGTCACCATTCTTAGAAGATCTGGTGGAGCTCGGTGCGCAGATAGTGAGAGGGTCTCCAAGGAAAGCAAGAATATTGAGAGACCGACAAAACCCATTGGCTTTCTCTGATAAGTAACATTACAAAAGATATAGATTCTCAGTGGAGGGAATTATCTGTCTGCTAAACATCAAAGTTATGCAAATCCAGTTCCACAGACTATATGCATAGTGTTGCATTTTTGTTTTGCTACAGGTAGTTTCCTATAAGCTGTGGGTAATGTGGAAACTTGTGCAAAAACACGGAGCTGAACTGTGACTTGGAATCTTCCATGGCAAGAGGTTTTGCGGTCATTTATGCAGATCAATGAGCAAGAATTAAAGCTTGCAATACGTACTAAAATCAAATAAAATTTGCTTACAGTTCAGCTCACGTAGCACGTGGCACCTGGCTGTATACACGAATGGTAATGTCTATTAAAATATATATCTGAAACTGTCTGTACACTTACAAAGTTCTCAATGCTTCGGTTTGCATGTAGGGACCCTCAGTTTGCTACCGAGGAAGTGTGGTGCTATTTTGAGCCTTGTTAGTGGTATATAACAGCAATTCATTTTTTACTTCATCCATGCCCACACAACTAGCGTTATAAGGTAATTATCAGTTTGCACTAAAACTGGGCACATTCGATTAGCATGAAAACAGAGAACGGTCGACTCGGTACCAATGTGTTATTAACCCCTAGGTTCATTTTGCGCTGGAGTTCTCCTTTAAGGTGTTCTTGAATGAAGGGATGACACCTGGCCATGAAAAAGCTGATGAATGTTCACATATACAAAGTGCTATAATTCCTACACCGTTCACCAGATTTGTATGTAAATACCCTCAAATTACAGTTCAAAGTCTGCACTATTATTATTTTAATTTCAACTCCTGAAATGCTGTGGTAGGGAGCTGAATTAATAACAAATTAGTCAATGTTATATTTATGGGGCTAACCGTATACAGTGCCTTGCATAAGTATTCACCTCCCTTGGATGTTTCAACGTTTTGTAGTATGATAACCTGGAATAAATCAGAATCAGAAAGATATTTGACCAAGTTTACCAAAAAATGATCAATGCTTAGTGTTTGTCAGAATTTGTGTTTTTTTTTGTCCACCTGCCTCTTGAGGATTGCCCTAATAATCCTTTAGGTGAGTGTATATATATATACAGGTCCTTCTCAAGAAATTAGCATATTGTGATAAAGTTAATTATTTTCCATAATATAATGATAAAAATTAAACTTTCATATATTTTAGATTCAATGCACACCAACTGATATATTTCAGGTCATTTATTGTTTTAATACTGATGATTTTGGCATACAGCTCATGAAAACCCAAAATTCCTATCTCAAAGAATTAGCATATTTCATCTGACCAATAAAATAAGTGTTTGTAATACAAAAAAAACAAAGAAAAAGTCAACCTTCAAATAATTATGTTCAGTTATGCACTCAATACTTGGTCGGGAATCCTTTTGCAGAAATGACTGCTTCAATGCGGCGTGGCATGGAGGCAATCAGCCTGTGGCACTACTGAGGTGTGATGGAGGCCCAGGATGCTTCGATAGCGGCCTTAAGCTCATCCAGAGTGTTGGGTCTTGCGTCTCT
>JACXGM010026977.1:0-14671 GCA_016801145.1 Umbra pygmaea
CTGTTGAATAAGCTAGGTAACATATGCAATGTGCATCATAGGGACCCGTTCACTACTGCTGAATAAGCTGGGTAACATATGCAATGTGCATAAAAATTTGTCATTTGGCAATTTGGGGTCGACCAAAGAGATGAGTGCATGTGATAGGAGTGACATCTTATTCAGCGATGACTCCATAAACGTTTAGGAGGAGACAGGGCTGCCAGGCAGAAGTCAGACATTAATGGAGTTGGAAGATGGATGGCAGTGGGACTAAAACACCAAACAGATGGACGATGCTCTGCACAGACAGGAGGCCTCCTCTCCCTCACTCAAATCAGATCCCAGTGACTCAGCTGTGATTTGATGCAATCCCACAGAGAGTCTACAATGACAACTACCATACATGAATTTCCATGACCACATTGTTTAGCTTTTTACATCGACGTATACCAATGGAGGCTAGTGAACATTAATTGGGCTCATATGTCTGGACTGGAGCCATTTGAATGGTCCATGAGACTGGGATTAATGTGTTTAACTCCATTCCATTCACTCAAGTTCATACATTAATACATTATCTCCCATTTATGGACACTAATCGAACACTGATAAACAATGGGCTGTGTACCTTCAGATCCACCACCCCATACAACCAGAAGAAACTGGCCACCCCCTGGAGTCTGGCCCCTCTCTAGGTTTCTAAGGGTTTTTTTGTAGCCATTGTGCATCACTTGTTGTTGCTTGCTCTTAGGGGTTTTAGGCCGGGTCTCTGTCAAAGCACTTTGTGACAACTGCCGTTTTTTAAAAGGGTGTTATAAAATAAATTTGATTGATTGATTGATTGATTGATTAATATGAGCACATCCTCCTCAATTATGTTTCATCAGACTCCAGTTATATATATATTTTTTTTACTGTCCAATGTAGTCTCACCAAGGGATACATGGACAAGCTAATCAAAATTATCCATAACACTCAGGGTGCAGATTCTTTGAGAGCAGTGGAGAGAATGAGATAGCCTTTTCATGAATGTCTTCATCAACGTGTTTTGCTGACAGGGTACAAGCATCACTACAGTTTAAAAGCAGAACTTAAACAAAAAACAAACAGCCCCAACATCTCACAGACAGATAGTTCTATTGGTTGGGATGAGCTGAGATGGATGTAAAGCACCTGCTATAGGCCATAGCAGGAGACTTAACTGATGAGGGACTGTTCATAAGCCAATAACTGACAGCTAAAGGTCTGCAGAACATGAAAACATTTCAGAAAATGTAAATTCCATTTAAAATGTGTTAATTAGAGTTAAGCTGCATCTTGTTAGCACCTTCTGGTGCTTTTATTCATCCAGCCACTGCTCATCACACTCACACTCTCTCAAACACCTCTGTGTTAGACTGTCACCCCCTGACTACAGGTGTCTGGAATACAGTCCCCGATAGGGGGTGCTCTAGTCTGAATCACATTTAGCAGCAGAGAGCTTTCCTATAAATCACTGTTTATGGGTTGTTTTTGCAAAATGCAGGATTCCCGTATCGTTTTCCTATAGTACAGTTTAGTGTAAAAAAGGGAGTGTCTGACAGTATTAGTCAATTCACTCACAAATTTCACTACATCTTTAAAAAAATACTTGTAATACAAGTGCCTATAGTATCACTTCAGAAAAACATAATTCAGACTAGTTTCCAAGAAACACTAACCCAAGCTGTCATATATCTATCAGCAATTCTCCAATAAATTTGTGTTATTTGAGACTATATATATGAAAAGTTAATTTGAAATTTCATACTGTAGAGTTGTCAGAAAAACCTAAATGTGGCGCAGATAGTTTTCATTCTTCACTGATGCAAAGCTTGTTTCTGGATCTCCAGGGACATGTTAATCAAATTCCATTCTTCTCCCTATGGACCTGCTTTGTCTTGTTTCTACTAGCACACCTGGTTCTAGTTTTTCTTATTAGTACATATATATAGCTTGCTCTGTTTGTTTGTCTCTTTTTTATCGATCAGTGGGACTGTTACATGATCCTGCCATTTGTGCATCTGCTTTCCTTTGTGATTTACAAGGTAACTATTATTTTGTTTGTTTGGTTTGATTTAGGTTATGGCCTACCAAGCTACTTTGATTTGTGTTTTGCATCCTAATGTTTTATTGTCATTATCCACTATAATCTGTGCTTGTTAGATCTGCCCCTGCTTTGAGTTTATTATTAAAATATATTGCAGTCCCTACTATATATATAAACAATGACAGAATGGCAGACCATATAAATAAGAGGGTTGCAGTAGGGCATTGCCCGATCTGGTTAGTGAACCCAGTCTGGCTCTCCATGAAAGGTTAGATAGAGACCACACAAGGTGTCATCAGCTCCTGCAATAGTGCGACTACAATGTTAATTAGGAGAAATGGGGTCCTGTCCTACCAGGCACTGTAGATGGCTACCACATTCTGTACAAACAGGTTACATGTTCACCTGACCTCATTTTTTGCACCATCGTTTAGACCCGTCACTAGAACATCTCTCGTGTTTACTGCACTTAACATGGTATCAAATCATTTCATGGACTCTGTATGCCAACACTCAATCCCGTA
Source organism: Umbra pygmaea (assembly GCA_016801145.1). Classification (NCBI taxonomy): domain Eukaryota; kingdom Metazoa; phylum Chordata; class Actinopteri; order Esociformes; family Umbridae; genus Umbra; species Umbra pygmaea. The sequence goes on from JACXGM010026977.1 coordinate 2,575, forward strand.
TTTTTGTCCACTGTCGGACACATTTCCCATCACAGTATTGGATCCGTGCCTCCCTTGGTGTCAGTATAAATACTAATATGAATATGCACTCACTAACAATGTTGGGGAAAGTTACTTTAAAAGTTACTAATCCAAAATACAAAGTTATGTATGCCTAGGACCAATTAAGTTTAACTGTCTTGCTCAGAATGACAGAGGTTTCACCTTTGCAGTCAGAGGTGATTCAAACCAGGGACCTAATGGACCCCAACCAGATGCCTCAAACACTAGGCCACCTTGCTGCCCCTAGATAGTGATCACCTGATCATGTCAGGTGCATACTTGTTATGAAATAAATGGAATTTTGTAATTTATTTTCTTGAGAGAAAAATATGTGGCATCTACTGTCTCTGGGCATGATCCAATTCACCATTTTAGTCATAGGCTATTTCTGTTGAATATGTGAATGTTTCTATGTAAAACCAATTTTATCTGAATATCTAAATATAAAATCAAGTTTACATCTGTCTAATTTCATTTTGATGCACATTACACATTTTCTGTTAATCCAATGAACCTCATTTTACTACCGAAATTTTACTGTGTCCTTCAGTTATTCGATAGATTAAAAATGAAATTGCTGATCCAAACACTCAAATATTTATCAATGAAAATCATGGAAATTGTCAGGGGTGCCTAAACTTTTGCATACAACTGTAAGGACAAGGGATTTTATTTATTGGGGGTAATTTGGCTAACCAGACCAACCTGTTGTGAAACTTGTCCCCACACCCCAGATTGCCTGTGGTGCTGATTAAACTGAAATGACCAACAGTTATCTGACTCGAGACTTGTTATTTCATAAAGGAGCTTTTCCCAGCATTCAATTGCCCTAAACAGTGGCAATATAATCACACTAATAAACCTGGCACAGCACTGAGAATAAACACAATCAGCAGCAGCATGAAAAATGGACAGGAAACAATGAAGCAGACACACCTAGATTAAGACAGAAACTATATGGGGACAGTGATTAGCAAATATGGAACCAGTGAGCAGGAATAATAATCTAATGTTGGACAGGTCTGTACAGTACATATAAATGAATAGATGGAGACCTGGATGAGAATGAGAAGATGTCTAGAGGGAGGCCCCAAGGTCCCTAAAACTGATCCCTCAGCCACCAAACAGGCAAGTGGCTGTTTCTGTACGTACACAGCAGCCGCGGTTGGTGAATCTTATTTGGGGAGGACGGGCTCGTATTACGCTCAGAACCGGAGTGAATGGAATGTGTGCAAATCAAAAAAACAATTGGTTTTGTTCGTTGCGCACCATTCCATTCACTCCGGTGCCGAGCTTAATATGAGCCCGTCCTCCCCAATTAAGATCCACCGACCGCGGCTGGTACACAGCAAGTAATGTGCTTTTTTGTTTTTTATTTTTAATAAAGGTAAATAATGAATTTCATCCATTTCTGGAATAAGGGTTTAACATAACAAAATGTGTAAAACGTGAAGCGCTGTGAATACTTTCCAGATGCACAGTACTGAAGGGCATATTATAGCTCATATCAGATGATTATTGTGACTCGTTGTCAATTTTATTCGTTTGGTGTTTTGAGAGCTAGTAGGCCAAGGGCTAAGCTAGTAGCATGTCTCGTTTGTGCAACTGTGTGATTATTTCAAAATGTATCTGTGACAGATTATGGTTAAATCTGCACCCATTGAAGTCAGACAGGGCATATACCTCTTGGACTATATTGTGACTATATAGTTGTAAATAGTCCAAATTTGGTCAAGCCAGTATCTTTATAGCTTACGCTAAATTCAACGTCAACAAAGCAACTCGCAGGGCGCAGGTGCAAAGTTTGCATTTTATTCTGGACCTTGTGGTTTTTTACTATAATCTGAACAGATGCGCCCGAACAGCACTCTCGTCTGTTTTCGGAAGAAATTGCAGAAAAAGCACTGTATATGATAATCAGTCTAGCGTAACGCTTTTAAATACTACATAAAAAATGTTTTATTTACTCTGGAATTTTCCTTTAACAGTTCGCTAATTTAACATGTACATATTACATCTTATGTAGGACAAATCACCACAGAGCTGAATAGTAATCCATTATAATCAATGAATTAGTTGTTATTATACAACTAATAAACATAATAACCATAGTTATATACACTAAAGGAGTTGCGCCTCTATAACTATTTTAGGAATTCTTTGAAAATATAGGGTTTTAAAAGTTTTCTTAAATTGGGCAAGTGTTTATAGATTGCTGTATGCGCTGTATGCTACTGCAATACCGTAATACACCTACAGTATATCTGTAACCTGTATATTTTCTATAAATCTACAGTTTTAATATTAAAATACATGGGATGGACATCATCAAAAACTTTTCAACCTATGTGGAGACTCGGCCAGAGCCATCTAGCACACCACTATCTGTAGAGGCAGCAATATGTCATGTGATTTTTATCATAAAGTCAAGGAAAGATATCTGGGTGTAAGGGCAGGGTGTGTCGGTACGGGGAAAAGGGGGCACCATTCCAAAATCTCGCCCAGGGCGACAGATTTACCAGAGCCGGTCCTGGGAATGTGTCTAACAGAACTAAAATGTACAGTATAGTGCATGGAATTGCTCAAATGAATGGGTTATTCACATTGAATATCCATTGTTTGCTTTTCTTTTCCTTGGCCACGCACTGAGGCTATTTGATTTGCTGTTTGATTTACTACATCTTCATGTCAGAAGTGCCTTGTCTGGTTTAATACATGACATGCCTTTGAGGCAGACAACCCCTATGAAATGTTAATGTGCTTTAAATCACAAATCACTGTTTCAAGCACTTCATCGAGGGGCAGAAAAAAGGCATTGATTGTTTCTCAGTAGTACACTAAATCTATACAGAGTAGAAATGTCACATAACAAACCTGATCAATGGCATGTTATTCGTCGCTAGGTAGTGATGGAAGAGGACTAACTAAACTTAGCAGCGCTGGCATGGACATAGATATCTAAACCTCAACGGTAATGACTTGGATAATGAAGGACAGAATTGCAAACCAGTTCAGGACGCTGTTACATGGTCCACAGCCTTTTGTTAGCAGTGTTTTGGCAACGCAGTAAGCCCCAGGGATCTCAGCGTCCACATAAGAAAGAAAAGTGTTAACTTGTAACGAGACTAATCTCTGAAGATCTCCAAAACACCTCCTTATAAGCACAACAAGCAGAAAAAAAACAAGCAGAAAAAATGTCAAACAGTTCTTTATTAATTTCTGTTGTCAGCCTAAATATGTTTTAAATGGGGTGGAGGTTTAAGGCACTGCAGGCCACTCAAGTTCCTCTACATCAAACTTGTCTAACCATTGTCTTTATGGACCTTGCGTTGTGCACAGGGTCACAGTCACGTTACCTATCTTAGTGTTATTTCTCTTGAACTGCCACTTTACATTCCAAATAATCTACCTCTCTATTGTAGACCATATTTCCACTGAATGTACAGTATTTTCTAACCGAATATAATTTATATGTGTAACTGTGTTTGTACTCTGTCTTTAACTTCATGTCGCCTTGCACCTTGTGCCTTATCTTGGCCAGGTCGCGATTGCAAATGAGAACTTGTTCTCAATCAATTCACCTGGTTAAAAAAATGTGAAATAAAAATAAAATGTAATTGCTGGAACAGAAGCTTGCCTTCCCAAAACTTTTGCTTTAAAGTTGGAAGCACTTAATAGTCTAAAATGTCTTTGTATCCTGTAGCATTAAAGATACAGTCCGCAATTTTCGTAATTGTAAAACTTTTTTATTTTTTAGGACCCCCATTTTGGTTGTGTAGTATATTGTTTATATTATATGCACAATCTAAGTAGAATCATCGTCTTACCATAGTTAGCTTGAAACCTTATGTATTTTCAAGACTATTGCAGGCATTCCCTTACCAAGTGTCAGGTAGGGAATTCCCAACAAATGTATAATGTATGGTTTGCCAATGTAGAGGATGTCTGGTTGACAGAGCTGTCAATCAAACCAGAGCTATTCGGTGACATCGAATGAATTAGCAGGGTGGGCAGAACTTCTAGACCCGGGAGAACAAGAGAGAAAATATGAACCTAGACACTTCAGGAAAATAAACTATGTCCCAACCGGGGACCCAATTTAGCTCTAGGCTGACTAAATTCAAATTCTTTAGAACCTATGTAGTTCTAAATATCACCATAAATTGCAGAATGCATCTTTAAGATGCCTCTTCATTGGAACTAAGAAGCATCATTCCTGAAAAACCATCCCAGACCATTAGTTCGCCTCCATTATTAGTCCATCTGTCCACATAATTTTAGTCATAGAGTCTATGTTGTCTGGCTAACTATATTTTCTGTTGTCTGGCTACCTTCTGTTATCTGGCTAACTACCTGTTGTCACATCAGGGTTATGGTTCTCTTTAATGAATAGCCTCCATTGAAATTGGTATTGCATGATAGGTCGTACTGTCCTAAAAGCTCTGACACAAAATCCCATATCTCTCTGTAAATTCCTATAGGTTGACAAGCTTGCTGGACACCAATGGCTGTTCTGTGCCACTGTCACATGACTGCCAAAAGAAAATTAGCTGTGTCTCATAAATACCGGTACTGCATTTAACACGAATCAGAAATTGCATCAATGGGTTTGTTTTAACAAGAAGAAAAACATAAGGAGTAATATTGGAATGACTATTAAGATTTTGCATTAAATAGGAATGTATTGTCATTCATGACTATGATAATCAATAATCTGATAACTGGCAACATAAGAGTAGTACACTGGTTAGAAGACTGAAGGTTACACTACAAAGAGTTCTTCAGCATCATTGAATCAACCAATAACCTGACAGCAGAATAACTGCAAGGTTAGGGGAAAACATTAAAACAATGTGAGTCAACACAAGCTTTACAGGCAGCTACAAACAGACGTTTATTTATTTTTTTTACAATGGTGTAGTATCGCTAAATCGAGACTTATAAAAAGGCTATAATTGATTTATAATTTACGGTAAGGCATACCCAATGTTTGCTTTTGTGTTTACGTAAATTATCGTATGTGATGAATTGAGACCTATCACATTTTATTCTCCAGAAGTGTGTTTTCTATCTCAGCAAATGTAGCATCATTCATGGAATGCCAACGTTGAGAACAGCCTATTCAATGCAAGCAGCCTTTGAAAAGCTATCATCGTTTTTAATGGCAAGGTCATTGTCGAAAAGCAAAATCACACTGCACAGAGCTGTAGAAATAAATGGTCAATCATCCTTCTGAGATTGGGTACCCATTTGAGTATTGAAGTATACTTTTCCAAAGTAGCAAAGGGGTCATTATTGGGCGACGCTGGAAAATGATAGACATGAGGTCTATTGATCATTTATTTTAAGAGAAAATAGTTGACATATAATAGGCTAATATTCACTGATGCACAACAGCGTTTAACATTTTTTATGGTTCTGGTGGATGATACTGTACCTAATCAGCGAAAAAATTGTCAGCCCTATCCTAATGCCAAAATAACAAAATAGAAAAATGTATTTGTCTTCAATACGACGCAGATAGTGTACATTATGTATTCCGGTTTCCTTACGCTTGAGAGAAACACATCATTTAGTAGCCTAGTCATTCATTATGCACGAGACCCCGGGCCAACGAAGCATATTTGGTGGCTATAGAAATTGTATTCTTCCTATGGGTATAATATGTATTTTCCCCACATATGTTTTACTTCTCCTTACCTAAAAACAGCTACATGTTTTGAGGGTTATTTTCTACACGTTTTGTTTCTTGATATCACTTAGCTCAGCGTGGACAGATGTGGAAGAGTACGGTAGCTATAATGAGTGCTCGTCGTTACTACTACCCTGAATTATCTTTATAATTTTCAGGTCATGAGAAAATAACTAGCAGTATATAACACGAATGACCCTCCTTACCTTTGGTAGAGAAGGTTAGTGTTATTCCTGTTGGACTTGAAATAAAATGGATATATTTCTTGATGTTGTCACGGTGTAAGAAAAAGGTAAAAGGTGATAAATCCGCTGTGTAATTTTTTTCTATGGTCGCCTACCCAGTCTGGAATGAAATGTAACCCTAATATTTGGACGAGGCTGACGTGATATTAGAACGCGAACCTACCGCGTACAGCATCTTTCTTGCAGCATCCCCCTCCTCTTTTCACATCCATTCCTCTAGCATACACCATTGTTTTCTGGGAGGGGGTTCGTCTTTTGCTTAAGAGTGGACGTTACAATTTTAGTGGATCTGCATGTTGTTTGGGATGTGGCATTCATTAAATATTCAAACCACGTGGGCATTTGAAGACATAGTCAATTTTGCATTATAATATCAATTATTCCAGGGAGATTTTATTTCATATTTTTGTCAAAACTAAAATGGATGCGACTTCGATTTTTCGCTTTACATGCACCAAATTGTTGGTGCACTGAGCTGTGCACGAGATGCCCACACGTGCTGGAGCTCGTGTCTGTAATTGGCCATGAAAAAGATGCTGATTGACGTGATGACTGAAGTGTTCTTTTGAACGGAAGCACTGATTTTAATTAAAATGTGTGAATCATATACAGAACTTTACTTTTGGGTATCAAAAGACCCAGACATGTAGAACAATGCAATATTCTTATTGATTTGCCTTATCCTAAGTAAACAGTCCCCATAGGCTATATACTGTAGTGTATATACATAAATGCCTAATGAAAAGTTTGCATAATGGTTAACTGCCTGACTGCCATTACATACACCAAATATTTATTTTAATTCTCAAATAATTTAGAGGAAAAATCTTTACAATGATTTGACCTTAGGCATTCTGACATACTTTATAGTAATCAAAGATGTAGTAATCCATAGTACACACCTGAAGTCTCAGACCCTTTAAAAAAAAGAAAACTAGGCTAAGAATATACCTTCTGGCTACTTACAGTAGCTGAGATGTAGCTTTTTAGGCAATTAAAACTAATGCACATTAAAAAAGACAAATCAAAATAAAGTTTGTCATTGTTGCTGGGAGTAAATTGAATAAGCAAAAGAAGCAACAAAATTATTCTTTAATCAGCATTTAATCTCAGCTGGGTTTTTGACTGGCCTTGACCAGTCAGTTGGCTGCCCTCCCAACATATAGCTTCCTGATATATTGATTTATGATTGGTAAAATTCAAATGACTAGAGAAAGGGTAATATAAATGTTTTTTCCAGCAGTTTGCCATGTTGCTACAATAGAAATTGGGCCACAACACCACTTTAGGGGATGACAATTTGGAATTGTCATTGTGCATGTGTGCAGTTCCTCTCATTGTCTGATAAATAACACATTTTATTATTATTATTATTATTATTATTATTTAATTGTGTCAGTGATTATTTCTAAAGTGAAAAAGACAGCTTTTGTTCTGCCTTGTCATAGGGGAGGGCATATTACAAATCTTAAAATATCTAAGTTTATTAAAAAAATATAAAGCAAGCAACTGTGAATAGCATTTTTTACAATCAAATGTGATTTAGACATAAACATAGTAATTCTACAATGCACATTTTATTGCAAAAATATTTAGAACATATAAAAGGTTGTTTTGCTGTGTTTGTTGACTTAGCTCTGGATCACTAAATACTGTTAAATTGGCTGTCCTCAATAGGAATGGAGTCTGACACTTGGTTATATAATCATCACAACGAAATAACTCTAGCTGTCATATTGGTGTAGTCAAATCTTAGTTCATTCGTTTAAATACTGGTGTTACTCTGGCATTTTTTTATTTACAATCTATTTGATGAAGTAAAGAGTAGTATACAGTATATACTGCTCAAAAGAACTTAAGGAACAAACAATCATAACATTGTAACACCAAGTCAATTAAACTTTAAATTCATCTCTAGTTTTTTGTTTTGTTAGTGTCCTTGTCAATACTGGTGAGATGGTACCTGCAGCACATTCAGGTTGCACAGATAGTCCAGATTCTCCAGGATGTCACATCCGTACATGCAGTCGCAAGAAGGTTCGCTTTGTCTCCCAGTTGTCTCCCAGTTGTCTTCAGAGCATGGAGGAGATAACAAGAGATCGGCCATTAAACAAGGAGACCTGGACAGGGCCGTAGAAGGGCATCAACCCAGCAGCAGGACAGGTATCTGATTCTTTGTTCGAGGAGGAACAGGAGGAGCACTGCCAAAGCACTACAAAGTGACCTCCAGTGGGCTACTGGTGTACATGTTTCCGTCCAAACGGGGTTTGCGTGGCATAGTAGGCTAAATTTGCTGTATTAAAGGACAGTCTACGTCGCGATGGTCGTGGGTTACAACCATTGGTTCTCTGACTTTCCCCGGACCTCATGCACAAGGCAGTGCAAATTGGCATAGCACTGCCTGGGATTTGGGTTACATAAGTCAGATAAGTCTATCCTGCCATGTTGTTCTCCGGTGACTCCTTGTGTTCAAATCAGGGGCCTGTAAATTAAATGGCGGAAGTATAGATGGTGAGCATAATCATCCCGTACATAATCTGACTAAATGCTTCCATGTTTGATGAGCAATGTGAAAAAATCATCTGGCTCGGTGACAAGTGGTTAAATAAACAATGTGAGCGCCCTTCTCCATCCCGCATCTGGCCAAGGAGTTGCGAAGCTGCCGGCAACGCAGGGTCAGTGGGAAATGGATAAAACCAATTGGGAGGGGAGAAAAATGAAAAAACAGGATGTATTTTCATGGTTTATTTAACCAAAGTGGAAAACTCTTTGTGTGCAAAAATATGTGAACCCCTTAATTCAAAAGCTTATGGCTCCTCCATTATCAGTGATAAGTTAAACGTAAGAGTAAACGTCTCCTATAGTCACTAATCAGTCTCTTACATCTGTTGAACGGGACATCTGTTGGCACAAATGGGAAACTATATTTGGCCAATAGGGGGCAGTAACAATAACATTTGCAATAACATTGTCAAAACGCGCAAGGAGTTACGGAGCTGCCAACAATGCAGGGTCAGTGGGAATTGGACCAATTGGGAGGGGAGGAAAAATGGGGGAAAAAACACACATAAGTAGTCGCATAATACACCTTGCGGTGCAACTTGGACACATCGTCAGTAATGGACCCAGGGTCATCATGTGTTTTCGGTCATCAGACACCCTACCCCGGGTGACCCAGCCTGGGGCGAACAGAACCTAACTTGTGTCCAGGTAGCTTGCTTTGCCACACATCACCACTCTTGATCCAGAGCCACCGGGAAGCCTTTTCAGCGGCCTCCATGTATATATCCTTGATGGCTCAGATCCCTCAAAGTCCAAGGACCCGGTGTTGAGATCGCCCTGCAAAGCCCCTGCAACCTACCTCAACTGGTTCACAGTGGGGCTTCCACCACTGCCTCTGACAATCGGCGAATTCTGGTATCTTCCTCTCTTGAGCTTCTTCCATGCTGTCTTCCCAGGGGACTGTTAACTCTAGGAGCACCACTTGTTTGGTAACTTCTGACGTCAAGATCATGTCTGGCCTGAGTTTGGTAATTGTGATGGTGTCCGGGAACTTCAGCTGCCTCCCTAAGTCTACCAGACTTACTGCCTCCCTAAGTCTCCAGTAAGAGCAGCCCACCCTGGGCCTTTGTTCGGGGTTTAGGCTTCTCCCCTGATCGAACAAAGGAGATGGTGCATTTTGTCGTGTTCTGCCTCTTACTGGAGGGGATGCCGGTGCTGATGGTGTCTGCAACTGCCTGCAAGACCTGGTTGCACAAACGGAACTGCCCCTCTCCCAAGGCTTCTGAACAGCAGCTAAGAATATGCTCCAGTGACCCACTCTCCTGGCAGAGTTGGCAAACGGGTGAATCCACCAGGCCCCATGTGAATGGATTGGCACGACTTGGAAGGATGTTATACACCGACTGGACCAAGAACTTGAATTGGTGTGGCTCCGCTCTCCATAATTCTGTCCAGGTGATCTTCTGGCCAGTGGTATGCTCCCACTTGTTCCAGACCCTTTGCTTGGCTATGCCCACCATCCTGTTGAAGCAAAACTCCTCCTCTTCTGCATGTACCTCCTCCCTGATTAGCTTTCGCCTCTCCTTGCCTTACTGTGGCATGGTGTTGGGGTGCTCCCAAACCCCCCAATTGCCACTGAGCCCAACAGAATGTTGTGCCGTAGTCTTGCCTCAGCATGGTTGACCACCTCCTGGGCACATCACTTCCTACCTGTCCTGACTTCTACAGCCACTGAGTAGACCTTAGCGTCAGCGCAGTGTTGATGGAGCACGACTTCTCTGGCTCTGGTGATCTTGAACTCCTCGACCAAACTGCTGTAAGAAACCTGCAGCTTGATGTTATGCCCATAAAGGGCCCAGCCACCTGCGCAGGAAGTGGTTAATCTTCCTTTCAAAGCTCTCTATGGTGGTTACTGGAACTTCGTAGACCAGCGGTGGCCAGAGTATTCCATGTTGGTATATCCACTCAAGGGCGGACTGGCCATCTGGCATACCGGGCACTTTCCCGGTGGGCCGAAGCGCATTTTGGGCCGGCCCAACAGCAAACTTTCTAATAATAAAAAAAATCCTTTTTTTTTATTCCGGCCCATGAGCCAGTTGATAAGGCCTAGACACTGGCCTGCTGGCCCAAAACACTTCAGTAAAAAATATCACATATAGGCTAGGGTTTTTTTTCTGACAGCACAGAACAAGAAACACGTAGCTCTGTGGCTATTGGTTCAGGCGCAGTTCTAGCAGGGGGGCAAACACGTTCGCCTGGCAACACTATGTTATGTCAACAACACAATGTCAACAACACAAAATTGTCAGTGTCTCATGTGAAAACACGATTACATTTGAAAAACATTCATGAGAGTCTGTTTTTTTCAAACCAACCTGGCCATTGACACACTTTTGCTTGAGGTGGAATAATTTAAAGATGCTGGGGAAAACCAATGTTTCCAGGATTTAGCTTTAAAATTGCTCTTCCTCCCCATATCCAACGCTCCAGTTGAAAGAGCCTTTTCTCAAGTCACACTGCTGAAAGATGACCTACGAAACAGGATGGGCTTACCCCTTCTCTCAGGGTTGATACATGTATGCACAGGTCTTGCCATAATGGCTTGACATCAGCTACAGTCCATCTGCCCCGACAGTTATTGAGGAAATTTGAATCTAGTATATACAAGAGATTTGTGTTAATCAAAACATTCTTAATAACACTTGTTCAAAGTGATCTTCATGAAATCTTACACTCCTAACTGTCTGAAAGGGAATATCCTAGCACAGGCAGTTTGACCTGTGAGTTTTTGTGAAAAGTGCCTCAAAAATGTTATTCAGAATAATTTTATCAACACATCATTGTTCATGTTATTTAGTTCATCAAAGTATTCTAAACAACAATCATGCAAAGCAAATTCTCATCAAAACTCCAGGCCCAACTGCCTGTCTCAGGAAATATAGCCTATACCTTTATTGTATTAGACCAAATTGTTGTAAATTACAGGTGTCAAACTTAAGTTTGCTATTATATTTAGTGTATGAAAATATATATTTTTTGTGTAGAGATGACCCACCATGCATGAACGTTCTGCTTCTTCAAAGAGTGCACTGACACCCCTGTTCTAAATAATATGTTCAACGCAATTTTCATGAAAACTCTAGGTCTAACTGCCTATCTCAGAGAATAGCTTAATGCCCTGGTATTAGATTATTGTTCTAAATCAGTCAGCTCAAGTTTGCCTATAACATTTGGCATAGGTGTCACAGTTCTTTGTAATGTATAGTATGAGACAGGCGCGAAGGAGTTTCAATAAGCCAAAAAGCGTTTATTCAGCAAACACTTATCTATGAAATCAAATACTGCCGCGAGGGGCAAACAAAAGTAAATAAGATTACCAGCGACACCACAGGGGAAAACATGCGACAGGATACACAAAACATCAACATTGACCGACAAGGACAAGGCGGAAATACAAGGGCTAAATACACAAACAAATGAGGGCTGATGACAGACACCTGGGACGTAATCAGGGGAACCATGACAACGACAGTACACAATACAAAAAGAAACTAACAGACATATCACTAAAGGGACACTAGGGGGAACCACAACTTAACACACAGGGTAGTAATCT
>JACXGM010026978.1:0-14671 GCA_016801145.1 Umbra pygmaea
ACGACACTGGAAGCGCAGTTCCTGGAAGGTTCCAACAGCAAAACAACACCGTACACGAAGCAGTAGTGCTCACAATAATCCACAACCTCTCCCCCAGTCTGCCCAGCTTATATGCTGTGCTCTAAACAGCCAAAACTACACAGCTGAAAGCAATCTTTAATCAGAGCACAGCATACAGCAGGAACAGACTGTGAGAGAGTTGTGCCATCTTAAAGGGCCAATGCCCCACACATAAGACACAGACAAAACTAAGACACCGTGCGAATGCACTGAACACTAAACCCAAAAACAGAAAGGACATACAAATATTAATGAGTCCATGTTCATAGTCCATGGCACGCCAGCCCCACAGGCTGGGCGTGACACCCACTGAAAACCTCTGGAATGTGATCAAGAGGAAGATGACTAGTCACAAGCCATCAAAGAAAGCCAAGCTTTCAAAGTCACCCAACATCAATGTGAGAGACTGGTGAGAGACTATCAAAGCCAATTTTTATTATTATACATTTATTATTATTCCACCAAATATTGATTTCTGAACTCTTCCTAAGAATCACTCAATAGTATTGTGTTGTTTAAAATTAATATGAACTTATTTTCTTGGCATTATTCAACAACTTAGAATTTGGGAGATATCTTGTCAGTAGGTAATGGAGTAAGAACATTTTTCACTTTAACCAAACACATAACTATAGTAAAACCAGATTAAATGGTTTCTTAATATTTTCCTGAGCTGTATTTACATACAGGGGCCTGTTTTCCACATCTGGCACTTTTAAATTTCCTTCTCATTTCCCTACAGTATTCAAGAATAATTATTAATATGCTGCTTTATATCATAAAAGAAAAATGCACCAGTGTAAAAACTCCTTGATTAATAATATACACTCACCTAAAGGATTATTAGGAACACCCAGTCAATTTCTCATTAATGCAATTATCGACTCAACCAATCACATGGCAGTTGCTTCAATGCATTTAGGGGTGTGGTCCTGGTCAAGACTATCACCTGAACTCCAAACTGAATGTCAGCATGGGAAAGAAAGGTGATTTAAGCCATTTTGAGTGTGGCATGGTTGCTGGTGCCAGATGGGCCGGTCTGAGTATTTCACAATCTGCTCAGTTACTGGGATTTTCATGCACAACCATTTCTAGGGTTTACAAAGAATGGTGTGAAAAGGGAAAAAAATCCAGTATGCAACAGTCCTGTGGGCAAAAATGCCTTGTTGATGCTAGAGGTCAGAGGAGAATGGGCCGACTGCTTCAAGCTGATAGAAGAGCAACTTTGATTGAAATAACCACTCGTTACAACCCAGGTATGCAGCAAAGCATTTGTGAAGCCACAACACGCAAAACCTTGAGGCGGATGGGCTACAACAGCAGAAGACCCCACCGGGTACCACTCATCTCCACTACAAATAGGAATAAGAGGATACAATTTGCAAGAGCTCACCAAAATTGGACAGTTGAAGACTGGAAAAATGTTGCCTGTTCTGATGAGTCTCGATTTCTGTTGACACATTCAGATGGTAGAGTCAGAATTTGGCATAAACAGAATGAGAACATGGATTCATCATGCCTTGTTACCACTGTGCAAACTGGTGGTGATGGTGTAATGGTGTGGGGGATGTTTTCTTGGCACACTTTAGGCCCCTAAGTGCCAATTGGGCATAGTTTAAATGCCACGTCCTACCTGAGCATTGTTTCTGACCATGTCCATCCCTTTGTGGCCAACATGTACCCATCCTCTGATGGCTACTTCCAGCAGGATAATGCACCATATCACAAAGCTCGAATCATTTCAAATTGGTTTCTTGAACATGACAATGAGTTCACTGTACTAAAATGGCCCCCACAGTCACCAGATCTCAGTCCCTCTTTCGAAAGCCCTCGACCAAGCAAGGTCCTCCATGGAACAACAGGCCCACCATACCAATGTGCTAGAGCTCTGCTCTTCCGCCCACGGCGAGACAATAGTCGGCTTGGAGGCTAGGGTTTTGTGGCTGGAGACCAAGAGCCGTAAGCTGTGGGACAGAGCTGAGGATCTGTAATCCTGTTCCAGGCGTAGCAATATACGACTGGTCGATGTCCCAGAGTCATTGGAGGCTGGAGACCCAATCATTTTCGTGGCTGGCCTTGTAGAATGCTTTGACCTTGTCTTTTGGGGGATGGGATTGTCACGAAGCCCCGAGGCCTCATTGTCTCATTCCACAACATTCAAGACAGAGAAAGAGCCTTGAGAAGAATGAATTCAGATCAATAATTTTTCTGTGGAACCAAGGTTTACATTTTTGCTGATTATAGTGTGGCAGTTTCATCAAAGAGAGCTAAGTATTTTAACATCAAACAAAGTCTCCATTCGAAGAAAATAAAGTTCTTCCTTCGTTCTCCAGCTCGCCTTTGTGTGGAACATAATGGTAAAAAAGCTTCAATGTGACTCACCTAAGGAAGCTGAGAATTGGTTCGGCCTGCACTTTGGGGAACCATGAACTGGAAATATATATAGCTTTTTACCACACTGGTGGTAGATAGGATCCTCTTGTGTCACCCTAACCTGGTCTATGTTTAAGATTACCTGCTATCTTTGTCATTCAGTGAGCAGAGACTTTGGGTTTGGGGGGACAGGTTTGAGGATTTGTTTGTGCTTGTTTTTTTTGTCTTTGTTTTCTTTTTTTTTGAGCTTTTTGTATATTATTTCTAATACAACCATGTCAATAGCTGACCGCAGCAGAATGGGGGGCCCTTCCACTGTTAACTTAATATCTTGGAATATTAAAGGCTGTAACAATCCAAATAAGAGATCCTGTGTTTTCTCACAATTAAAAAAGCTTAAAACTGCTATAGCATTCATGCAAGACACACAGCTACGAATTAAAGACCACCAAGGCTACAAAACCCTAGATTTAGCCAGATTTTCCACTCCAACTTCAATTCTAAAGCCAGAGGTGTGGCAATATTGATTAGTAAAATAATACATTTTTCTGCTTCTTGTGTGGTATCGGATAGCAATGGGAGGTACTTAACTAAAAAAAAAAAAATGGTTCCATTTGGAACTCCCATGTAGTACTGGTCAATATTTATGCTCAGAATTTTTATGATCCGGATTTTGCTAACAGGTTGCTGGGGAGGATACCTCTGTCACACACACATCGCTTGATATTCGCAGGAGACCTGAACTGTGTTATGGGCCAGAACCTGGATTGCTCTAACTCCAGACCTATGCCTCCCTCTAAAATGTCAAGGTCCATACTAGATTTCATGACTAAGAAAGATTGTACTGACCCCTAGAGGTTTCATAATCCACAGGCATGTGAGTACTTCCTTTTCTCATGTTCATCATTCCTTCTCTTGGATTGACTATTTTTTTGTGGATCATTTCTTGCTCCCAAACGTGACCCCTTCCGAATATTTGCCCATTGTGGTAGCTGACCATGGCCCTTTAGCAATTGAATTAGCTCTATTAGAAAAAAAGCGTTCTCCTCCTCGCTGGAGTTTTAATTCTCTTCTCCTATCTGACTCTAGTTTCTGTGACTGTATTACTTCTGCTATTGATAATGTTATATATACTAATCAGACCAACTCAACCCCCCTTTGCTTTTATGGGAGACATTTAAGGATTATTTAAGAGACGTGATTATATTTTACTTCTCTCACTTAAATAGAGCTCATAGGATCAAATTAGAGGAACTTTGAAACAATATTCCTTTACTCGCACCACTACCCCATATCCTTTTCACTGTCCACTGAGTGTGATTGAGTAGCGGGAAGTCGGTCCCCTCCTTTTGTGGAGGCGTACATAAGAAAGTGGGGGCTCGTCCTGGATTCGCTCCCGCTACTCTTGTATATCAGTGGCTGGTGTCTTGGGTGTGGTGTCTGGTGTGGGTAGGGACTAGCTTGTAGCTTTATAGCTTGTTTTGTGTCTCTAGCGATCAGCTGTGTTGGGTATACGTAGGTTCGGTGTTTCGCGTTCTGTGTGTGTCTGTTGTACGTCGTTTTTGTTTTTTGTGCTTAGGTGCGTTCGGTATGGCTGCGTCTGCGGTAGCTATGTTTAACGAGGCTCCTTTGTTGGAGTTGTTAGTACAGTTGTGTAAGTGGGACTTGTGTGCGCTTGTGGACCATTATCAGGTCGTATTTAATAGGCAGGCTCTGAAGGCAGACATATTCGGTGTACTACAAACTGCCCTTTTACATTCGGGTATTCTTACCGTGCAGGAGGAGGAGAAGGTGTTGCCTCTCCGTGTAGCGCCCACTCCAGAGATGGGTAGTTTAGCGGACAAGGACACTGGGGCTCCTTTTACCCTTCCTAGATATGATCCGGTTTCTCCTGCTGGCTCAAAGGGTAGCTCTGTTGACGCCGCTCGTCTCAAGCTTTGCTTGGCCCGTTTGGAGGCAGAGAACCATGACAAAGAGCACGCTCGGTGGCTAGAGTTACAGGAAAGGCAGCACAAGTTCGAATTAGAATTTAGGACTAGGGAAATTGAGGCTGAGACAGAGAAAGCAGTACGTATTAGGCAGATGGAACTAGAGGCTGAGAAAGACACAACGTCTTCTTCACACACTGCACATTTTGAGGTGGGCAAGAATATAGCTCTTGTTCCACCATTTCGAGAGGCTGAGGTAGACAGCTATTTCGCTGCATTTGAGCGTGTGCCAGCAGATTTAAAAATGGCCTGAGGAGGTTTGGCCCCTCCTACTTCAATGCAGATTGTCAGGTAAAGCTCAAGAGGGAGTAGCTTCTCTCTCGTTGGCGGACAGTTTACGCTATGACATACTGAAAGCCACAGTGTTACGTGCTTACGAGTTGGTGCCTGAGGCATATCGACAGCATTTTAGAAACCACAGGAGAACACCGACCAAAACCATTGTAGAATTTGCTAGAGATAAGGAGACCTTGTTTGGTGCGCTGCTAGTAAGGCTACAACTTTTACAAGTGGTGCGCTGCTAGTAAGGCTACCACTTTAGCGGACGTCAGGGAATTAATTTTATTGGAGGATTTCAAAAATCATTTGCCTGACCGTATTGTAGTACCGCTGCCTAGTGAGGCAGCTCGTCAACATGAACACTGTGAGTGTTTTTATTGCCACAAAATAGGCCATCTGATTGCAGAATATCCTAAAGAGTAAGCCAAAGTCACCCCCACGTAAGACCAAAGAGGTTGGATTGGTTCAATCGGTGGCAAAAATAAGTGAACCCACCTCTGTGCCTGATCCCAGTTATTTGCCATTTGTTTTTAAGGTCTGGGTGTCCTTAGCTGATGGGTTGGCTAACAAACAGGCTTTTCAAGTCTTGCGAGATACTGGGGCTGCGCAATTTCTTATCCTTTAGAAATTGCTGCCCTGGTTCGACAGTACGTCTGTGGAATCCCAAGTTCTCCTACAGGGAATAGGAACGGGTATTCCCACAGTACCGTTACATTGGATTAATGTAAAAACTGATCTAGTGTCTGGCTGTTTCCGCGTGGGAGTTGTTTCCAACTTACCTGTAAAAGGTGTTACTTTACTCCTTGGTAATGACATTGCTGGTGGAAAGGTGTCTCCCGTCCTGGAGGTCGTAGACAGACCATGCATAGGGGCTGATGATGATGACCTGTCAAAAACGTTTCCTCTTGTGTTCCCCACCTGTGTAGTTACAAGACCACAAGCCCGTAAACTGGGAGAGGTAGTGGATTTGGCAGACTCTATTTTTGAGCGCACTGAGGTGCCTTGTGATGTCCAATCTTCTGTTAAGACAAGAGAGGATGAAACTAGATTGGGCGACGTACTGTTACCCGTTACTCATGACAAGGTGTGTGTGGCCCAAAAAGTAGATGACAGTTTACGTAAGTGTTTTGATGCTACGGTTTCCCCAGAGGAAGCTAAAACTAAGAGAAAGGCCTACTATGTAGAGAATGGTGTGCGCATGTGTAAATGGACAACGCATGAGATAGATGGTGAATGGGGCAGTGTTTCACAGGTTGTTGTGCCCACTTCTTTTAGGCAGCAGGTGCTGTCAGTGGCCCATGACCAGGCTTGGTCTGGCCACCTATGAATTACTAAAACCTATAATCGCATTCTTCAGCACTTCTTTTGGCCAGGATTGAAGACGGATGTGGTAGAGTATTGCAAAACATGTCATAGGTGGCAGGTAGCAGGGAAAGCCAATCAGACCATTCCCCGTGCCCCTCTTCATCCGATTCCTGTGGTAGGGGAACCATTTGAGCGGGTCATTATTGATTGTGTAGGCCCACTACCTAAAACGAAGTCAGGAAATCAATATCTCTTGACCATAATGTGTTGCGCTACTCGTTACCCGGAGGCTATTCCATTACGAACTATCACTGCTAAGACGGTAACAAAGGCCCTTATAAAATTCTTTACCACTTTTGGCCTTCCAAAGGTACATCAGTCAGATCAAGGTAGTAATTTTATGTCCAAGCTGTTTGAACATGTCTTATGGAATCTGTCTATCCATCATCAGGTCTCCAGTCCATATCATCCAGAAAGCCAAGGAGCGTTGGAACGCTGGCACCAGACGCTCAAGGCAATGCTACGTAAATATTGCATGAACACCCAGACTGACTGGGATGAGGGGGTGCGCTTTGTGTTATTTGCCATTAGGGAGACAGTGCAGGAATCATTGGGGTTTAGCCCGGCTGACTTAGTTTTTGGTCACACCCCCACGGGGTCCGTTACAGATAACGAGAGAGAATATTATGTCAGCAGAAACACCTACCAGTGCACCGAAAACGGTCTTTGATTATGTCCATCACATGCGTAATAGGCTTCATGATGCTTGTGCCATAGCCAAGGAGTCTCTCTCTACTTCTCAAAAACGCAAGAAGCGTCGTTGTGAGTTTTAGTGTTGTTGCCAATTCCAGGCTCGTCTCTGTCGGCATGTTGCTCCGGTCCCCTGACCGTTGACAAAAAGGTTAGTGACACTAACTATCTAATTAAGACTCCCGAGCAGAGGCGTTCAATGCAGCTGTGCCATGTTAATGTGTTGAAGCCATATCATGTGTGTAAGCCTTCTTCATGTCCAGGTGTCCACATGCAACCTGTGGCCACGGTGGGACTGCACTCAGTCCTAGAACAAGAGGAGGATGGGTTACAACATTTCGACATGTATGTGGGTTGTAGTTCGTGCCCGGTACTGGTCTACACTGATCATAACCCCCTGGTATTTCTAGACAGGATGTAAACAATGTTTGAATCTACAGTCTGAATTCAACCACCTATCTACAAAGGATGCGGAACAATTACTCTTGTATTTGTGGGCTACATATTATGAACAAGATGACAAGGCGAGCCGACTGCTTGCACACCAATTAAATCGACGTGCTGCTACACGTCTAATCCCTCTAGTTGAAGACCCTTCTAACTGTTTAATCTCAGACCCAGATGGGATAAATGATTCATTTAAAGCATTTTATTCTTCACTTCATACATCTGAGTTCCCACCAGACACTGCTAATATGACTCAATTATTGGAGGCATTAGACGCCCCTGTTGTCGCTTGTGAGAATGTAGATTATTTAGACTCCCCTCTGAGTGGTTCCCGACTGAATTTTTTAAGAAATTCCACTTGCGTTTGGCTCCCTTACTCCTATCTATGTATAATGAGTTATTGGACCGCAGTGTGCTCCCCACAACCTTGACACAAGTGTCTATAGCTCTTCTACTTAGGAAAGGGAAGGATCCTACTGCCTGCTCCTCTAACAGGCCCCTCAGCCTTCTAAATGTGAATGTAAAGGTCCTCACAAAAGTGTTAGCGAGGTGCCTAGAGGCGACCCTCCCATCAGTCATGTCAGAGGAACAGACAGGCTTCATTAAGTGTAGACAGTCATTTGCTAACATTCAGACCCTGTTTAACATTATTTATTCAAAACAGTTTTCAAAATCTCCGGAACTTGTGGTATCGCTTGATGCCAAGAAGGCATTTCACAGAATTGAATGGGAATATTTATTCGCCGCTCTTGAAAAGTTTGATTTTGGTTATAAATTCATTGCTTGGATAAGGCTGCCGTATGCAACCCCACAGGCCAGTGTCTGTGTAACAACCAGCCCTGTGAGGGCTGGCATTAATATGAATTGAGAAATGGACTCAATTGGATTATAATGGATATGTATATTTGGATATGGAATGTTGTATTTTTGTTAGTTATAGATATGGCCAGTATAATGCACTGTTGATTTATGTTGATTATATTATATGTGCTGTGTGGCACCTTCCTCTCTTTCACCTGGTACTGATTGTGGACTGAGTTGGTCTAATTACCAAGGCACTCTCAGCTGGCAGCTCAGTCCCTATATTAGTCCGGGTGAACAAGAGGAAGGTGCGGTTCATTAATATGTTGTCAAAGGTGTATAAGGTTACGCTGTGTTTAAAGATGGTCCGGGAGCTGCTAGTCGCAGTTGTGAGAAGTGAGTCCTTTTATTTTCGGATGTTAGTCAATGCTTTGTATTTATGTTTGGATTTATTTCAGTGTCCGTGCCGCTGTATTTAAGAGCACGTAGGTAGGGTATCATAAATATATGTAGAAATTTGTGCAAATTTATTAAAAAGGAAAAACTGAAATATCACATGGTCATAAGTATTCAGACCCTTTGCTGTGACACTCATATTTAACTCACATGCTGTCCATTTCTTCTGATCCTCCTTGAGATGGTTTTACTCCTTAATTGGAGTCCTGCTTTGTTAAATTACACTGATTGGACTTGATTAGGAAAGGCACACACCTGTCTACATAAGACCTTACAGCTCACAGTGCATGTCAGAGCAAATGAGAATCATGAGGTTGAAGGAAATACCCGAGGAGCTCAGAGACAGAATTGTGGCAAGGCACAGATGTGGCCAAGATTACAAAATAATTTCTGCAGCACTCAAGGTTCCTAAGAGCACAGTGGGCTCCATAATCCTTAAATGGAAGAAGTGTGGGACAACCAGAACTCTTCCTAGACCTGGCCGCCCAGCCAAACTGAGCAATCGTGTGAGAAGCCTTGGTGAGAGACGTAAAGAAGGACCACTGTGGGTGAGCTCCAGAGATGCAGTAATATTCTCTGGTCTGATGAGACCAATATTTAACTTTTCGGCATTAATTCTAAGCGGTATGTGTGGAGAAAACCAGGCACTGCTCATCACCTGTCCAATACAATCCCAACAGTGAAACATGGTGGTGGCAGCATCATGTTATGGGGCTGTTTTTCAGCTGCAGGGACAGGATGACTGGTTGCAATTGAAGGAAAGATGAATGCAGCCAAGTACAGAGATATCCTGGAAGAAAACCTCATCCGGGGTGCTCAGGACCTCAGACTGGGCTAAAGGTTCACCTTCCAACAAGACAATGACCATAAGCACACAGCTAATATAATGAAGGAGTGGCTTTGGAACAACTCTGTGACCATTCTTGACTGGCCCAGCCAGAGCCCTGACCTAAACCCAATTGAGCATCTTTGGAGAGACCTGAAAATGGCTGTCCACCAACGTTCACCATCCAACCTGATGGAACTGGAGAGGATCTGCAAGGAAGAATGGCAGAGGATCCCCAAATCCAGGTGTGAAAGACTTGTTGCATCATTCCCAGGAAGACTCATGTCTGTACTAGATCAAAAGGGTGCTTCTACTCAATACTGAGCAAAGGGTCTGAATACTTATGACCATGTGATATTTAAGTTTTTCTTTTTTAATAAATCTGCAAATATTTCTACATTTCTGTTTTTCTTGGTCAAGATGGGGTGCTGAGTGTACATTAATGAGAAATAAAACAAACTTTTTTGATTCTATCAAATGGCTGCAATGACAGAAAGAGTGAAAAATTGAAAAGGGTCTGAATACTTTCCGTACCCACTGTATGTTAGTGTGTTGTCGGTTTGTCTAGGTGTTTTGCGTGGGGTGGGGGAGGTGGATGGGACGTGATGGGTAGTGGCGGGTGGTGGTGTGGGGATTGGGGATTATGTTGGGGGGGATAAAATTGTAGAAGAATATTGATATATTGCAGGACACAGTATCTTTACTGTTCTTTTTTTCTGTTGAAATCTTTATATATTTTTTTTAACAAGGACAAAGCAACACAATCACATAAAACAAACACAGTCAGTAATAAAATGTTCTTCAAGTAAACATGTAAAATGTGTCTGTGTGGTTGTGGTTTGCAGTAGGGTTTTGGTACTGCGTACCTAAGCTCATTGCTCAAAATAATTGTTATTCATAACTGCAGTCACATGTTGTGAATAGAAGCAATGCATATACACTATCTTACTATGTTGGTGTGGTTGACCGAAGGCCGTGGTACTTGGAGCACACAGTGGTACACTATTTGACAAGAAAAAATTGGGTTTTATATATTTATGGTAATGTTAATCAAACATGTTGTGGTTGTACATAACCCAAGGAATTACAGTGGCAATATATGACGAGAATAGGTTTCTTGGGTGTTCATACTGCTCCTTATCATTTATTGTGCATAATGAGTTTTCTGTAGTTTCTCTGAGATGGTGGCTTGTAGGTGATAATTTGATAGGTTAATTTGGTTTGATAAGTACGGCACTATGGTAGAGAAGCATTAGCCAAAGAATTGAGTCATGTACATTAGTATGTGTTACACTCAGGTTATACATGTATACATATACACAGTATCCACAAAAGTGAGTATACCCCTAACATTTCTGTAAATATTTGATTATAAATATTAATGTGACAACAATGAAGACATGACACTGCTACAATGTAAAGTAGTGAGTGTACAGCTTGTATAACAGGGTAAATTTGCTGTCCCCTCAAAATAACTTAACACACAGCCATTAAGGTCTGCAAAAAAAGTGAGTACACCCCTAAGTGAAAATGTGCAAATTGGGCCCAAAGTGTCAATGTTTTGTGTGGCCACCATTATTTTCCAGCACTGCCTTAACCCTCTTGGGCATGGAGTTCACCAGAGCTTTACAGGTTGCCACTGGATTCCTCTTCCACTCCTCCATGACGACATCACGGAGCTGGTGGTCTGGAGACATGCTTGGCCAGTCCATCACCTTTACCCTTAGCTTCTTTAGCAAGGCAGTGGTAATCTTGGAGGTGTGTTTGGGATCACTAGCTGTATTGAGGGTAGACAAATATATTGCAGGCTTATTGTCCTGTGGTGGTGATCCAAGACAGTGAGTAATGATGGAGGAGGTTACCTCTCTGGAGAGACCAGCTGAATCAGATGATGTCACAGAGAAAATCGGGGGAGAAACCATGAAACATCTGTGAGATGTCGAATAAAACATCTATAGTGAGAAAACTTTATAACAGTTAACAGAAACAGTAGAAAGCGAGGCACAATGACAAAGAAAATAAATGCAGTAAACAATCACAGGTAATGGCAGTAACAGGTCGAAGAAAGTTAGTAAGTACACTGCGTGTGAGCAAAGGTTGTGAGTGCGATGCAAGGCCTAACAAATAGCTACCTAGCTAGCAAGCAATGGTATGTAATGGCCTGTAGATAGTAGAGGGACTGGTAAGCGGATATTCCAGAGAATTGTTATTTCCAGAGAGTTTATTAAAGTGTTGAGGTCCAGAGAGCTGATGTGTAGACACTAGGCAGAGATTACCTGCAAAGCAGATAGCATCACTTATGCTAGCATTCCAGTAACAGCAGTTGAGGGCTAGCAGATGGGAAGACTGCGGCAATATAGAAGGGCCGCATCGGAGGAGCATGTCGGTAGGCTAGTCATAAGGGAATGGTGAAGCACCGGGTCATCAACAAAGGATCCCTTGTAGTAGCTTGTGTCGACGGGCAACCATGAG
The DNA here is from genome assembly GCA_016801145.1 of Umbra pygmaea. Taxonomy (NCBI): domain Eukaryota; kingdom Metazoa; phylum Chordata; class Actinopteri; order Esociformes; family Umbridae; genus Umbra; species Umbra pygmaea. The sequence continues at coordinate 11,758 of JACXGM010026978.1, forward strand.
GTAGGTCAAGCTCAAAGCTAGGTTGTTAGCTAGCTTAAAATTATAGCTAATGATGTTGTTAGCTCAACTAACAACGGAGATAGACGATGTTGGCTAGTCAGTAATGGCTAGTTAGCCATAATGTTACGGAGGGTGAGATGGAAATTGTAATCCATTAGGTAGTCCAATTACACTGAATTGATGGTATGCTGCACAGACTGGCTGGCTGGAATTCTGTGGGGTCATATGCTGGCTAGTGCAGACTAGGGACAAATGTACGTAGCCAGGACAGTAGTAAGTAGAAAATAGCTATCCACTATCTGCTAACAATAACTGTTCAGCTAGCTAGCGATCTACCAGAGGATGCAGGAATAGCAAAAGATAGCAGATTCGATTCCCAATGGGTAATGTGCATTAGCGAAGAGTATGCGTAGATCTTAGGGAGGAACGTAATAAAAACACAGGTAATATACAAATCTAAAATGGGTAGGTCTGAAGCAGCTACATTAGTCATAGGTGTGGTTTGGGCGTAACGTGCAATAAACCAATCAGAGTGTCATCTCACATGACGAGTAGGTTACGAGTTCAAATCCAGGTGGACAATTTGCGTGTGTTTCGTTTTTTATTCCAGCGCGATGCAGACATGTTGCAAATGTGCTTTTTATCCTATTTTTCTTCACTGTCACCATGTTTCCAAACAATTACAACGTAATACGTACATGTTACACAGAGTTAACAGCAAGGTTTCTGAGTGGTTAAGGTTAGGGTAAGGGTTTGGGTAAGGCTTAGATCGAGTTAACAACAAGGTAAAGATGAAAACGACAAATCAGGGACTCTATAGAATGGATGGGACGAAAATGTGTCTTGCACACTATGCCATCTTGGAAAGGGGGTACTCTATGGGTTCTTTGACATTCCTCAGACCTTTCTCGATTGAATTTACAGGTGCCCGATCTGGACACAAGGAGTCGCAGGAGAGCGAATTGGCAAGATATCCATGGCACTTTCACAGAATCGCATGATGATGTAGCAGAGTTTAGAAAGTGTAGATTTTGCAGGATGGCAGGGTGGGGATGGTGGATGGGCGTATAAACATGCGACTCACATCCTAGAGGTTGTGAGTTCAAATCCAGGTGGACAATTTGTATATGTTTTGTTTTCTATTCCAGCGCGATGCAGACGTGTTGCAAATGCGCTTTTTATCCGATTTTTCTTCACTGTCACCATGTTTCCAAACAATACATTACAACGTAATACGTACATGTTACATGGAGTTAGCAGCAAGGTTTCTGAGTGGTTAAGGTTAGGGTAAGGGTTTGGGTACGGCTTGGATCGAGTTAACAGCAAGGTTTCTGAGTGGTTAAGGTTAGGGTAAGGGTTTGGGTAAGGCTTAGATCGAGTTAACAGCAAGGTCTCAGTATGTGCCCATCGCAGACTTTTCTGTGAAACTGCCCCAGATTTTGGTCCGTGTTCATTTCACAGAATTTTCTGCCATTCCGTGAAACTACCACAAATTTTTAAATTAAGTTTCCGTGGTCATTTCACGGAATTCTGAGAGTTCAGGCTGGTCCTGCAATGCAAAAATTTAGCTCACTACGCCACGCCCCAGAGTGGTCAATACTATGAAACCACACACTCATTATGTACAGTAGTTATTTGAAACATTGGTTTATTAACTTACATTGTATAATAACATATATGTTAATGGTGTATGATGTAGGCTATGTTACTCTTTTACTCTTTATAGGCTACTAAACAAACATCTAGGGCCCTATTTTAAGTAATCAAATGCAAAAGGCAAGTGACATTTTGGGCGGGTTCCGGGCGCTGTTGCTATTATGCCGGTGAGATAAATTACACTTGCGCCCAACCGCAAATCTAAAATGGGTAGGTCTGAAGTAGCTACATTAGTCATAGGTGTGGTTTGGGCGTAACGTGCAATACACCAATCAGAGCGTCATCTCACATTCCCTTTAAGAGCTGGAGCGCTTGTTCCATGGCGGATTGTTATTATAACGGCGGATTGCTATTGATGTTTCTTTTTACAAAAAGTAAATAAAGACATGTCACAAAGACATACTTTCCAATGTTTTGGACTCACGCTCACTGAATCACGAGGTTATGAATGCATGGTGACATTTTTGCAATGCACTCTAACATTATACCGTGATTACATTGCTTACCTCTTCTGTCAAATAAGCTCTCCTCTCCCGTTCTGCTGCTGGGGAATTTGGGTTAAGTGGCAATGGCACATGCATTTCAACATCACGTCTCCTTAAGTCCTCTAATATTTCCTAATTCATGCCATCAACACATCCATGATTCATGGAAATGTTGTGTAAAACACAACAAGCCACAAAGAATGCTGCGACTTTTTGAGGACTGTAAAATGCCTCCTATCCAAACACCTGAAGTGCATTTTCAGTGTGCCAAATGTTCGTTCAATTAGTCTACACTGCATGTTTGTGTGTGTTTTCGATAAAAAAAAAATGCATGTCTGATTTTACTATTAGCATCGCAAATGACTTGAATGAATGGGTTCAATGTTGATTGTGGTTAATGTATATCAGTTTCAAAAATTCAGCCTGAATAACTTAGATAAATGTGTACACTAGATGTATACTGTAACGTCCAGCCCTAGTGGGCTGGTTATGGACTTCTGTTTGGTTTAGTGTCTTTTGTGATTTTGTCTCCCTTGTTGCTTTCAGTGTTTACACAGTGGTTTTGTTGGTTAGATTATTCCTCATGTGTCCTCATTGTTATTGCCCTGTGTGTGTTGGAGTTCAGGTTCCTCCCCAATGTGTGGTATATGCCTCCCTCTTGTGCCCCTGTTGTGTATTGCATGTTCCCACCTCTCACTCCCATGTCTTGTCACATGTTTCATGTTAACCAATAGATCACGGTGTAGTTAATTTCCAAGTCCAGGTGTTTTACA